>JACMIG010002692.1:0-14389 GCA_014805385.1 Levipalatum texanum | reverse complement strand
TGATTCGGCGACCTTCTACAACTACTCCTTTTCCGTAGCCGACGATCTGCAGTTCTCGTGGCCTACCCCTCCTCTTCCACCTCCACCCATCTCATCACACCTGTTCCCCGATCCGGATGCTGTTTTATTTTTCACTCTGATTCTCTGGCGTCTCCTCATCTCCCTAACTCTATCTTCTGCTCACGCTTCCTCGAAATTGAAAGCACGCAATCGGTGCCTTATATGATACATCAGCCGCAGTGCGGGATCGCTGTCAATGCCTTTATAGAGTTCAGATTCACGTTGAGAGTAAGAACTACCATGAAGTGCACATACTGATAATTTATCTTCACGGTCACAAGGAGTTGTTGTTTCGAGGAACTCTTATACTCAACTCAAAAAATCGACGCAAGGAGCGTCGTGCCGTTATGGCAGTCTGCGTTTGCAAACCGCAGTGAGTGCTTTGGCACACCACGGGTTCGGGGGTGCAGGGTTCATATTTTCGAGCTCCCCAACCTCTCCCTACCCTCCTTCTTCCCGACTGTCATCGTTCCAAGAAATGGGCGTTTATCCAGTGAATCTTACTGCGTCAGGTGATGACTACGAAGAGGTCAGCAAACACTGAGAAGGCACAGGGCGAATATTTACACTGGTGGTTTCAAAATTTTCGACTCATCGCAGGATTATTGAAGAGAGCGGCTCCATGAAGTGCATCGGCAAATATATCGAGGGACGATTCATACTCAATTTCTTCTGACCTCGAGAGACGACAGGGCCTGAGGAGACCCAGGTGGTTAGAGAATATATTTTAAAGAATATTCAGTGAAAAGATCAGGCGATCTGCGGAGAAGCGAGTCAGCGAAAGATATTTGTGATTTTTTTTATTTATTCTGGAGGGGTGAAGCGAAGATCGCTGAAGCCCTCGCTTCTCTCCAATGACTTCAGTCGCGTTCCTCATACGCCTCTAGTCGTTTTAGTTTGTTACAAAAGCTAGCACTGACTACCCAAACTATGTATATTAAAAAGGACTTTCGAATCGTGTGGTTGTACTTTTTCCACAAGAAATTCCCAAGTGCCGATGCCTAAATGTCGCAAGATCTAGTTCACTGGTGCTACTTTATGTGCTAGAGCCAAATTCATCACCCATTTCATACTTAACTATTCCAGTCATGTTCCGTTACTTCCTTCGCTGGCCGATAGGATGGACGATCGTTCTTGCCCTTGTCATCGGAACTGCAGAAGCCCGGGATCGCTACAACTCCAAGTGTTACTATGAGGTTGGACTACGCGGTAACGGGAAATTTCACTGGTTCTGCAATGTAGTTTCTACATGTGTAACATCCCGCGAAAAATGCCAGTACGCACCGATCGTACATCGCACATGACCGGTCCACGACCGGTACATCAACGGTACGTTCAGCGGAACGGGCCGGCACGTTTTCTGCGAACATGCCGGCACTAGGAATGGCGGAATACTCAAACGTCTGGCGTATGTTCATTTGTCACTCTTTCATAGATGCGAGGCTAGACACATTGAGATACGCCAGATGTTTGATGGTGGACTCTGGCAGCCGGTACATACAGAACATGAACCGGTACATGATCACTAAATGCGGGTGCATGTCGCAGGATCTTGAACATGTTGAGAATGTTATCTTGCGAGTTACTGCGAGTGTTATCACGAACAAAGTTGCGATGAAAAGTTTCCTGAAGATGGAACCTGAATACGACTTTTAGCCGAAGCAACTAGACTCCATGACCTGAATTATGCCGTGCGCATTCGCAATGAGAAATATTGCCATCGTTTCGATAAAAAATGAATATTACTATCACGAGCAGTACGACGAAGATTACCAGTGACAATATTATTACAGGCTGGCCGAGTTTACGAGGACGCCGCATCGCGTCCACTATCCTCTGAGGAACTCGCTCAGATGACGGCTTATGGAAAGGCCTGGATGGACTACGGCATCAATGTAATCCTGATCTTACTTCGTACAGCAATCACACCACGCGTATTAAACCGTAGTAACAGCATAATTATGAAAAAGAAATTATAAGAGATAATAAATCAATAGGAAGTAAGTAAAGAAGCGCGCTAAACTAACTTTGCAGGCGCATCATCTCGAGCAATATGATTCTGACCTTACTGTATTTACCAGGCTTTTACGATCTTGAGACATTTATCAACCCCTAGCTAAACACCAAAATGCAGGTGGCCGGCTACTACCTGGACCTCGGGAAGCTTCCCCTCCAGCCGACGCTCCCGTGCTTCTGCAAGGACTGCACCGTGGATTAATAATTATCACGAGACTTATGCTGGTGATAATATTTATTATCACCAGCATCTCTTCTAGCCCAATTCCATCAAAGCTCATTGTGATTGTGAATCTATCATTTCTTTTAATTGTAGGGGCACTCGAAGTGTTTTAAGTCCCAGATCCTTACAATACGATACAAAACCATTTATTAGTATTTGCCGATATCAGTATTTTCCGCTCCAGGGGTACTCGCCCATTTCTTAAGTCCAGCTCAAACAACTTTTTAAATGTATAATTATACTTTTTTCAAATGTATAAATCCCACGTAATATTTTTCAAAGGCGCTATATGAAATAAACATTGCAACCTGCTGTGCTCCATGCACTCCTTACAATAAAAGCATAGCAATAAGGCGATTATTGCACGTTGCAAAAGCAGCAACATAACAAACCAGCAGGAAGTAGCGAGAGAATAATTGTTGCGTTTAGGCACCTGCGCTCTCCATGTAGACCATGCTCTCTCGCCCCCAGAGAAGCCAGGTTTAAGGCGGTTCGAATCGGCGCTATTAATTGACCCATCCATCCTTCACTCGAGTGCGCATCCGGACACAATAAAGTCATTATGGAAACGAACCTTCCGGGTTGGTCGAACAAACATGCTGAACATGCGGGAGGGACGCCACACTTATAAAAGGAGTGTCCGGTAAGGGCCGACCCCTTGACCTTGTCTCATGTTCATTGAATTGAGTTAAACATACAGTGCATTTTTCTCTCCTCCCATATCTCAGCGCTCATGAAGAAGTTTGGAAATCTGCATACAACGGATTTTTCACTCCTATACATGGTTTGATTGTTCTCCTGACTCCGAAGATAGCTTTTACTCTCCGATAACATTAGAACCATAAAGATGTTCGACAACATATCAGCAGAACTAGTCCGGAATTCCCTTGGTAAAGGTTCCATAATAAGCGTTACTGTGTTTATCTCATTGCTCTTTTCTCCGGATACATGTTGGCAGACCAATTTATTCCACCAGTTCCAGTCAGCCTCCTTCATCTTCTCCTTCACTTTCTCCAGGAAGACACCTTGATGGAGAAAGTGAAGATGAGACAGTCCACTTGAAGTCTCCAGTGGCTCCGTGTTAGGGGGTCGTCTCTCCTTGAGCCGCCGCCAATGTTTTCGCGATCTCTAAGCTATCCTATCCTTATCCTTCAGCCCTGATTTGTGCCGATTATCGGAAGGTTACACCGAGCTCCCTAGCTTTAGGTTCAAGATTTCATTTATTCGGCTGTCGACATATTATACTTTCTATGTCTTAGGAGTCGTTAACTATGCGGATTTGTTCATCCATGAGAAATATATTGCTGTCCTCAACACCTTGACCTAATAATGGTCAAGAAGCCTAAACATGCCTGCATTCAATGTATTATCGTTGCGCCGATACGTAACATTATCTGATCAAATCATTGCGCCGTAATTTCGGACCCCACAACAGCGTAAAAGTCGCGTGCATTCCTGCTAAGGTATAAGTTGAGCACCGCCAGGATCTCTCCCATTCCCTGACCACCATTTTGTTCTTCATCCACTACTTATGCCTGTTGGCGACTGGCGACAGACCGGTCAGGAATTGGAAGAGAAGAGAAGGAACCCATTTTCCACCCACCTTCTCTGACGATTAGCGAGCTCCTGTGGCAACTTGTGATATTCTTCAATTTATGTATCGCTTTCTGTGGAAGAAGTATAGTATATCACGATTTGTTCTTCTTCTACTATTTTTATTTTTCCTTGTTTTGGGATAACACCGCTGAAAACAAAACGACGATTTTGGCAAACCATTTCGCTTCGTCCAATTTGATCTAGATGCCCTCCTTGACACCAAAATATCGTGAATCGGAACAGTGATTCACATGTTATATGCGTGCTTCGCTGGTCAGGTGTTCGCCATTCAGAAGTGCGCAGTGGAGCATGTCGAGACCTCCAATCGATTCTAATCGGACACTTGCTATTCATGTCTTCGGCGCCGAACATTCCATGTGTCAATGGTCATCTTCATTCATTTCTCGGTGACCTTTATAAGTGTACTTACTTTAGGCATCAGTAGCAGACACTCCCTTTTTAGGCTGTATCGGGTGATGACTTTCACGTCGAAGGTGGAACCGCACTGAGCATCGATCCACTTTGGTTGGGGGCTGTCAGTGGATTGTCAAGTTGTTGTCATTCTGCCTTCTTGCTTGATTTTCATTAATTGAGAAATTCTTGAGAATTGTGACTACACCCTAATTTCGCTGTTGTGATGTATTCACGGACTACGCTATTTACATAGTTGTTAATCCGGAAGTCGTTGCTTCCGTAATACTTATCCATCGCATAAAGTGAGAGGGAATTAGTTCCCGTTCCGGACTTTCTCTCTCCGTTGCATCTCTTCTCCTCCTCCCCCTCCCCCTCCTCCTGCCCTCCTCTTCCTTTCATTCTCCCTCCCACTGGTACTGTCCCCTTCCTCTAGCCAGCGGCCCTTCTAGTATTACTATATTCTATTGCCCTCAAGCTGCTCTAATTCCAATGACCGGTCGCAATAATTTCGCCATCGATGTGAATGGTGTACAGCATTAGAAATTGCGACTGTGGCCATAGTCGGACATTCTATTATGGGGTTCTATGCGTAATAGCGTTCCGGTGTGACTTTTAACTCTCTCCATTTGAAACAGCTTGGTCCTTGTGGAGATAACGTTCACTAAATGCCACAAATCCGGGCAGCGATAAAGTGGAAAATCCACTTCTAATTTCCTATACCGTAGAAGTTTTGTTAGTTGTTTTCCTGCGTTTCGCTAAGCATCGTAGGTGGCGGAGGAAGTGGAACGTGAAAGAAGATGCTAATCAGTCGTCCTTTTACTTGTTCCCGTTCTGATTTGCATCTTTACTCGTTTCTCGTTTGCGTTTCTGTCGCCCCCGTTGACGAGATAAGGAAGAAGTTAGAAGGGGAGAGGATGGGAGGGGGGTAGGGGAAGGAGGAGGAGGAGGAGAAGAAGAAGGAGGGGGGAGTGAAGTTCCAGTTTCGATTTCATCCTCACAAACTCTCACCCCCGGATAAAGACACCGTCAGTTTAGTTCGCATCCGCAGATAAAGCTTGGTGTAGTAAGACATATCAATCTTTCTTCACCAAGCTTATTATGCCATTTTTACTAGTAATAAGCATCATGCAGTTTATGGTAGAAGTTGAGGATCAGAATGTGTGATGCTTTATTATGATAGAACGCGATCGGCTTCGATTTGGCGAAGATCCGGCAGATATGGGATCAGGTTGCAACGTCTTGTGGGAGATTGGATACGAGATTCATTTAGTTCTTGCTTTCCCATCTCATTCCTTGCTCCCTCCCTCCTTACATTCTGCCTCTTATTCTTGGCGTCTCACGCTGGAAAACTAAGTTCTACAAATTCGGCCCACTTCGCTGTGTCTTGAGGCCAGGGCTACCAAGATAGATGATCGTGTCCTAATTTTATGTCGGGTACTTTAGCTAAATCCCACAATTGATACTTTGGCTAGACTCCCCCCGTGCTGACAACGATTCAGAAAGGTTCACAGGTATAACCACGCCCTGTATGGTCGTGAAAGTTTCGACACGGAGACGGGCGTGATTTCAATTTCACCTAAGCGCTGGTTACTCATAAAAGGCACCATTCGCTCCGTCACAAACCTGTTGGCCAAAATTCGAGTCAGATGACCAAAGTCCTTTTGTTCAACAATACCTCATATTCAGCGCGTTCAATTTTCGAGTCATAAACAAACTTTCGCAGAAGTTCGCAGTCCTCAGCCTTATCGCTAAGCCCTCCTTCATATTGTTGAGCAGTAGCGGTGATCAACTTATCACTGCCCCTTATGTTCCACCCCCTTATGTCTTTCGACGTTCTTGTAATGTGGCATACCACCCAAGGTAAGTCATGGTTCAGGCTTCTCCCTGAACCATGACAAACGTTTTTTTCTCTTCATGTTTTAACAATAAGCTTTCCCAACGAATTCTGCCCCTTGAGTCAGAAAAATACCTGTTCTTTTATATTTGTCGAGCCCTTGTGTCAAAATAAGTTCCACCTTCTCCCATCATTCGGCGTTCTGGTATTTGTATCAAATGGGATGCCCTCTGAACCATGACCGTGTGTATCCTTCTACCATTGAGGCGACCCTCCACCAGCGTCCATTCCATTCACACCATTGGGAACGCCAGCACCATTCGGCCTCCCCTGGTGATACATTGGGGGTGACCGAATAGCCCTGCCCACCGTAGCGCATACTTTCTGGCCCTATAACTCATAGGCTATGAGATATACACCTCAATTCCACCTCCTTACTATTGTATTTACGCGAGTGGGCACACCACCTTGTTTCTTGTCTTTCTATACGCACGGAAGTCTCCTAAAAAGAACCCTGATTGAACGAAGGATGTCCATGGCTTCCCAGCGGACCCAAAATTAGCCACAATTTCGGACGCCTAGTTCCGCGTGCTGTAAGAACCACGTGACAGCGAGAATGTTCAAGTTGAACCGTTATTATGTTGTGATTACCTTCCGGTGTGCAACTTTAGTTCCGCCCGTATAGTATATATTTTCAAGGGCCCTCTATCTTGAAGTGTACAACCCCAACTTCCTGGCGGCTGGCAGTATTTTAGACGGGTATTTTGAATGGTTAGACTGGGGCGGTCGTTCTAAGCACCCTCATGATCATTTGATGGGGCGTTCTATGACTTCACTACGTGCTCCATGTCAATGCGACTGTCATTGTTGGGCTAACGTAGCTTCACGTAGAGTACTAAACAGTCAACAAAGTTCAGCAAATGACGACTTGGCTGAATTCGTTGGCTTCCGATGATACGCTGGTTTTGATCGTTGTTGGGCATTTGCGAGAGGTTCTCCTGAGAAATAACAGAGCAACAGTCTCTTTTCATATTTCGGGAAATATTGTCGGCGGAAAAACCCCTTGTTGGACTGCCTTTTGGCTTCCAATTCCGAGAGCACTCATTTGATAACAACTTCTCTGCAATTATCCCGTCGATCGTATTGATTACGCCAATATCCGGGATCGCTCGTCCCATATCCTACACTATCCCACTTGAACAACGCGATGCTGAACCATCCCCCGGGATCTCTTTCTCTTTCTCGCCCGCCTAAAAACTGCCTTCCCGATCATCCTGTTTTATCCCGACCACCCTCTTCACTTTCACGATAGCGAAAGGAGGCCAATCCCCTTCCTCTTTCCATCAGTCGGGCGCTCCGGCAATATTGTTCCCTCGCCCTCTCTCTCGCTAGTAGCGCGTATCAGATCGCCTGACCACATGGCGAGATGGCCGAGCGGTCCAAGGCGCTGGTTTAAGGCACCAGTCTCTTCGGAGGCGTGGGTTCGAATCCCACTCTCGTCAGATCCTTTTGCCTTGCAGATATGCTCAGCTCGTCGGTGGTTCTGCTATCCATCGTGTCGCTTTCGGCTGCTTTTGAATGCTGGACGTGCAATGCGAATCCGGGCGATGACGACAGCCAGCCCTGCCATCAAGTGGTACGGAACTTTTCAATACATTGAATGTAACGAAACTTTGGCACAAATATATCACCAATTCTGTTGATTGGATGTGGGAGTAGACATCTTGAAAATGTAAAATGTTACCATTCCTTTCAGAGGCAAACCTGTGATGCTGGCGTCGACTCGTGCTCCATGGTCGTTTACAACAGCCCCAAGGATGGGAAGCTGCACTCCCGCAAGTTCTGCACAGCGACAGGTAGGACTCGATCTTTGGCCTATGATTGCTCTTATTTTGGTAAACCACGTGCTATCATATTCGTCCTATAGGTTCATTAGGGTGTGCCTATGGACATTGATAAGTTTCCCTCATGGCTTACACAAAGCGGCGGCCATTGCGTGAGTTCTGATAGCGTCTAAGTATGCGTTCTATTCGAACCGTCACCATTGAAAACGGGTTTCTCTCGCCATTTTGCATGTTAAAGGAGCCGACCCACCCTAAAATTTTATATTTTATTTTTAAAGTACTTGAAAAATACTGAAGAACGATCCCACTCTCGCATTTTAAAGAATTTTCTACGATTTATTGTGAATTAAATATGGTCTAAAGAGGATACCGCTCTCGCAGTGTGCGCTCAGGCAATTCGTTGCGGGACCAAATATTTCTGGAATTTTTAATCGAATTGCGCGGTAAAACGGATGTTAGCTGGTAGATCATTTGAAAATAGGTCGGACAGCCAAAGGAAATAATATAAGAACAACGAGAAGTGTTGTAAAATAATTATCAAAGTTTCGATGATTTGGTCCCGCAACGAATTTCCTGAGCGAACACAGCGTGGGCGGTATCTTTTGCGACCTTATTTAATTCGCAATAAATCATAGAAAATTCTTCAAAATGCATGAGTGGGATCATTCTTCAGCATTTTACAAGCACTTTCCGAATAAAATATAAAATTTTAGTGTGGGTCGGCTCCTTTAAATACATACACTGGAGAAGTTTTCGTGTTCACAGTTTGTTTGGCTTGAAGAAGATGCGGCTTTGTAAATGACATGAGTTTCCGTAAACATTTTCCGTAGCAGAATATATGAGTTACCTCGGATCTTATCCTCCTCTTTCCAGGCACCCCCATCTACCAGTACCTCCTCTTCTTCCCGGGCTCTTCCCTCTGCCAGAACATCGCTACTTCTGCTCCTCGCCTTTCCGCCCCTCCCCCGCCCGAGGAGGTCGAGGAGAGCTTCCGATTCAAGCGCAGCGCCGCACCTCCCGCGCCTCCTCCTTCTGCTGCCGTAAGTTTGACACCTTGAACTCGTGATGACCCCTTTGAACTACCATAGCAACTAACAATAAGGGCTTGTGACCACTGTTTACTGCTGACGACCCAAAATCGACCTTGATCTCATTTGCCAACAGTAACTAGGAGGAATGCTGTTTTGGATGATACATTGCTGACCCCCTGTACTCGACTCTGACCCCGTTGAACAACTTTCCAAATTCCAGTCGTCCTCCCTCCTCTGCGTGTGCTCGACGCCCCTCTGCAACGACGGCACTCACCATGACGTCATGGAGAGGTCTCTTTCCTCTTCCGTTTCCCCACCATCCTCTTCTCCTGTTCCTCGCTCTTCACCTCAGCCTATTTACCAAACTTTCTTCTTCTCCTCTTACTCTTCTCTTCGATCTCGTTCTCCTCCTCATCTCCCCTCTTCTCCCCTGGGTGTATTCACCTCGGTCTCTTCTCCTACTCCCTCTTCTTCTCCAACTCCTTTTCTCATCTCCTTCCATAAAATTTCCTCTTCTTACCGGTCTCCTAACCAACCGGCTCAACTCCTTCTTCAGGACGATGCTGTCCAACCTCAATGGGCCTGCGGCTCCGGTGACATCGGAAGAGGACGCCTTCAGGAGCGGCCCCGCCCCTCCCCAGCCAAAGCTCATCAAGAGCACCGAAGAGGAGACGAACAACATTGACTTCTTCTAATTATGATAGTCCAAACGCCATCTTATAACCATCTTAACAGTTCCCGACCAAACAGACGGTGATATTAGTCGAAGCAGAACGGTGTTTGGTTTTCTCACATTTTTCGGCGAAAATCAGAAAATTTCCAGCAAAAAATTGAGCGTAATAATAATGCAGTAGACTAGGACAGGTATTGGCTCCTACGAATATATTGGAACTCCAGCAAGAAACCGCAGATCTGAAGCCTTCGTGTACAGTTTTTCACCTTTATTCTTGTGTTTTTGATAACTCCCCCAGATTTTAGACGTTGATGATTCCCGTTTGCCTTGTATGTACAGTTATCGCTGTGTGAACAAATTCGCAGATAAATTCGGGTACTGACCAGCATAGCTCTCTCGGGATGAAAAAGTAAGAAGAACCATATTTTCAATTTGTTGCGCTAATTCTTATGTCTGGTCCTCGAATGGTTAATAAGTCAAGGCTTGTCACATTCGTTGAACGACAGAAAATGTTCGTATGACTGTTTTCACTTGGTACCAAATTCTCCGAAGTGTTTTATTACACTTCATTGTGTCTGATAGACGTTTGCATCTTCCAAAGCATATACATACGAAATCAAAAAAGCTCAGTGATCAATTCAGGCTCCAGACATTGCACATCATTTATTGCAGAAATCTGTCGATACCCAGATAACAAGTCGTGAAACAGCCCAAGTTATCACACAAACCATCAGTTGCAATCAAATGTCTTTCAAAAGCATCCGGATCTTTCTTCAATTTCTTCTCCTTTTCAAAGTGGTTCAAAGCGAGCCGGCAGCCCCATTGACGGTATATAATATTAACGCAATTCCTTAGCTGATTCTTTTTCAGCAATGCCCAGCGAGGTCTTCATGGCGCCTGCCAACAGATGTCGTCCCCGTTCACTACGACCTCGAGCTGCATCCGAATATACCCTTACGGACTATCATAGGGCGCGTCCAGATTACACTCAAAGTAAGCATATTGCTGATTTATTGTACACATTTTCTCGTAGAACGTTTTAAAAAAATAAAGATACTTTTCAGTTCCTGATGAAATCATCGCTTATTATGCTGCATGCTGAGAATCTTGTCATGAAAAGCTTCAATATCATGTTCGACGGCAAAAAAGTCGAAGCGAAAATCGTAAGATGGCTAGCAAAGAAAACAAAACGGCTCTGTTACAGTTTACGGGTCCCATGAAAGTTGGTGGGTCCCATGAAAGTTGACGGGTCCCATGAAAGTTGTCGGGTCCCATGCTGACTTAGTCAGTCTTAGTCTTATTTAGTTACCTTTGAGTAACCAAATAGGATCTAAATGTAGTGTAGAGGCATGGGGCGGAGATTGGAGAACGTGGGTCGGGAGTTCGATCCCTTCGAGCGGCAAATGATTTGCCTCTTCTAGCTCTCTCCGAGTCCCCGAGTCATTTGACTCACTTGTCAGTAAAAGTAGTGCAGAGGTTAGGGCGCGGGTTCACGGCGCTCATGAAGAGGAGTAGCTCATGATCGTGGAGAAGTGAATGGGGCTAGTGGTGGAGAGGCACCTTTTTCGGCAAGTACAGGCACTCATACGAGGATTGGCAGTGAGAGATAGTTCTGGCAGTGATAGGAGCGGTGTAGTTTCAAGAGCCCAAAATTCAGCAGGTGTAACCGGTTGTCATAGAGCTGCGGGTTCTAGTGAAGTTCATGCGGCTGGAGTAGGCAAGGGAACTGTAGAAAATACTGGAGAGTGGCCGCAGGACGTAAGCGCAAGTTCATGTTTCGTTAATTTTCTGTTCATATTGCATTCTTTAATGTGAATTAAGTCGAGGTACCGCTACAGTGACCAACGCCGGTGGGGAAATGCTCTCGAGGAACCTGGCCATGTACAGGATACACCCTCAGGAAAGCCTGATAGGGATGCACCTTTACCTTTACCGCTACAGTGCATAAACTAAATCAATCGAACGCCCGACCCACGTTCTCCAATCTCCGCCCGATGCCGCTACATTTAGATCCTATTTGGTTACTCAAATGTAACTAAATAAGACTTACAATTAGACTGATTATGTCAGCATGGGACCCGCCAACTTTCATTGGACCCGCCAACTTTCATGGAATCCGTAAACTTTCATGGGACCCGTACACTTTCATGGGACCCGCTAACTTTCACGGGACCCGTAAACTGTAACAGAGCCAACAAAACTATCGTGCCTATGCAGGCGGAAATCAAGCCGTGGTCAATCTGGGTGTTCACTCTTGACGAACCGCTGGAGCCGAATGAAAAGGTATTGTCGGCGGAATAAACGTTCCGGACTGTACACTCATCTCCCTGCAATCTCTCTCCACAGTTCTCTCGTTTCTCTGTCGGTTAGAGAAACGAGAGGGCAGTGGAGCGAGATCACAGGGCGATGAGCGTACAGTCCGGAACGTTTATTACGCTGACTATAATTAAGAACCTGGAATGAACCAATTTTCGAAACAGATACTTCAGCGATGACTGATTGTTAGGATCTCATGCGTATTGTGGAGAACCGGAAGCGTTCTAATTCCCACGTCCGGACGAGCAATTACGGTCTGCGCGCGCTTTTGATCTGCCTTGTCGAGCCCGTTTCATGACCCTTGTGATTCAGTCAGTCATGAAACGGGGTTAGAAGAGGTAGATCAAGGGTGCACGCCATCCGTCATTGGTCTTGTCCGGACGTGGGAATTAGAACGCTCGGGGCTCTCTACAATACAATTCGAACTGCATTCAGACAATTCTCGAAATAGAATACGACGGCGTCATAATTAGTGGTGCTGAGGAAGGCCTCTTCATCTCTTCCCGAAAGTCCAAAGATGGAACACTGAAGTAAAATTTTCTTTCACAATCAATTTTCCAAGATCATTAAGCAACATATTTCAGAGAATCCATTGTAACACAATTTGAGGGCAATTTTGCTCGCCGTATGCTGCCGTGTTTTGATGAACCGAGTTTCAAGGTTTTGAACTTTTTGAACATCTAGAAAATGCGCTACAGGCAACTTTTACCGTTGCGGTCATTCACGAGGAGGGCCAGTTCGTTCGATCGAACAATCAAGGAAAACTGCATGTTCGCCAGGACACAGATACATACAGTGAAGAGTAGGTCATGTCAGTACTGACTAAGTAGCGAGTATTTCCATCAGTCTCGATAAGACGGTGTTTGACGTGACGCCTCGCATGTCAACCTATCTTCTCGCCATTTGCGTCCTTGTCGATTACAAGTCCACCTCCCAGAAGATAGGGCTGCGAAAAGTCGAAGTAAGTCTTTGCGGCGTACTAAAAAGGCTCAGTAAACTGTGACCTGTGTAATATAGATTCGAAACTTGAGACTGACTATAAAACCATATCATGTTTTGATTTGATGCAATGTTCAAAAGTACCAAAGTATGCACACTCACACACAAAAGCGCAGGTGAGCGCTTTTATTCCCGCTGAGACACCAGACGGACTCGAGAAGTTTGGGTTCGAATTTGCTGTCAATGCCATGGAGTCACTGGAAAGAATTTACGGAGTGGAATATCCTCTACCCAAAACAGGTTAGTTTACGACCATTGACTTCTGCTTTGAAAACTTTACCTATTCTTTTAAAAACCTTCTACATTGCAGATTTTATCATTCTCGAAACCTTTGCTATGAGTGGCATGGAAAACTTCGGAATGGTGAGTAAATTACAGATCATATAAAGAAGGAGTGGGAGCAACTTTTGGCACCATGCCAGAGCTGGGGCAATAGTGACGCGCACTTTGGCCTGCGTCTGATCTGGATTTTCATAATGACAGTAATCAGAAAAGTTGCTACAACTCCTTTTAGCTGGATATGTATTTCCACCTATTATACAACACAAAATATTCCGCTAAAAGATCGGCGAACTTTTGGCCATTTTTAGCTCACAGATAATATAGGTTGTAAAACGAGAGCACTCTCAGATTACATTGACGGATCCGCTTTTCCTCGTAAGTATGTACTCCGGGTATCAAAGCACAGAAAACGTGGGCTGTCAAACTTATCTGCCACGAGATTGCTCACCAAGTAAGGGTTGAAACAAAAAAACGCCCGCTTATATTTCAATTTCAGTGGGTCGGTAATTTGGTCACAATGGAATGGTGGACCGATCTGTGGCTGAATGAGGGCTTCGCCAAATACATGGAGAGCGTATGCATTGACATCACCATGCCGGACATGAAAATTGTAAGCAAACGGATTGACGCATTGATGAATATGGATGGCCTGCAGTGGAATCAGTTTAACAAGACCCATATTGCTGGAATGATGGAGCATGACGGCCTTGCTTCGGCGCATCCTATTGTCGTTTCCGAGGATTTCATCAAACCGACTACCCACATACTAATGAAGCTGGGCGGATCGCGGACTTATGGAAAGGTAAATCATATGATGGAAACGAATCGTTTAGAAATATACCAAACCATGGGGACCCCCTTCTCCCTACCCACGGGTGAATTTGGACCGATTCCGTAAAATCGGTTTTTACTGACCTCCGGAATATGCGGAATCGTCTCTCCTGGTCGGCTTATCGACTTATGGGGGGGGGGGGAGGGGAGGGGCCAGGAAACCCAAGAAAAATTAACGGGGCCGCAATGATCACCAGGAGTTCGCATCTAAGGAACACGAGCTTCAATTAATCGTATACGGACTACTTAAAGATGGGAGTTGATAAGCAC
>JACMIG010002690.1:0-14390 GCA_014805385.1 Levipalatum texanum | reverse complement strand
GGTAGAAGTTTTCTCGGGACCCGAAGTCGTTTGGTCAAGGTCCCAGGTCTTGAGGACCCTTCTATGCACATGTCGTGACGGACGCACGCACGCACAGACATACACGCTCTTTATATAGTAGTTGATAGTTTCAAGATACGAAGGATAAGTAATGAATAAACATAGAATAAACGAATGTATAATTGCCGTTTTTTCTCTTCTCGTGGATTTCTCATAGCCTCCTTCAACACTCCTGTTCCAGCGTTTCTGTTCCCTCGTAGCTACTTCTCGTGCTTTGTCCTTTCCGTAGAAGTAGTTCCTCAGTGGATTTCGCCCCTTCTCCTCATCCACCACCTCCTCCGTTTCCATCCTCGCTGATTTTCTCCAGGTTTCTCTCAGAGTGCATTGGTGAGTTGAAACAAGTAGGCAAATATCAGTGTATCTGATTTTCCGCTATTGTGCAGCACCACAGAACTTCTAAAAGACTTGTGCTGGTTAGCAGACAGCTCTGTTTGTATCTTTGAGGAGAAAAGGTATCTATGGCTGAAACTTGGCATGCTAGTTGTTCCTGGATTCCAACCGAAGTATGCAAAAAATCAGCCTTAGATTCCATATTAGCGCTGAGATATGGGATGCGGAATTTTGGCTAGCGGAACGGGAAATTCGAAGTTCTGTGGTGCTGCACAATACTTTGAATGTTCTCCTCGTGTAAAAAATCAGCGATGGAGACGGAGGAGGAGGTGGAGGATGAGGAGAAGGGGTGAAAGCCACTGAGGAACTACTTCTACGGAAAGGACAAAGCACGAGAAGTAGCTACGAGGGGAACAGTGTTGAAGGAGGCTATGAGAAATCCACGAGAAGAGAAAAAACGGCAATTATAAATTCGTTTATTCTATGCTTATTCATTACTTTTATCCTTTGTATCTTTAAATTATGTATTTGGTCTGCTAGCGTTCTACATTGTGTTGTTCTGACTCCTTTAAAATCTTTTTACTGCTTGAATTTACGATGTTTCTAGGCCGAAATCGCGAAAAATTCTCCAGCGAAAGGGAAGGGAGAGGAAACAGTCTGGAAAAGGACGGGTACTCGAGTACTCGAGACTTGAGTACTCAGAATTTTGAGTACTTTTACTCGTCTACTCATTCGTCTACTCACGATTTGAGTCACCCAGACGAGACGAAAACGAGTGGATGGAAGCCAGACACTTCATTCCATCTACTCATTTTGCCAACACTAGTACATACATACACTTTTGCTTCAGGCATCTAATTGCGGTGGAAAGGTCGAATATCATTTCAACCCCAACGGAACTGTGAGGTGAGCAGGGTTTTATTTTTTTCATGTTTATTGATTTATAATATTTCATTTGAATAAGAGGAGAAAACCAGTGCCAGTTTGCGATCGGCTAAATGCCTGGACTCCCTCCTTCATGCGATTATTAATCTTTGCAGCCGCGGAGCAGTCTTCCTTCAACAGGACGTGTGCCCGCTGTGCCCAGATGTCATTGCAGTTGCACCTGGTGCCGGCATCATCTTCAGTCGACTGGCGGAGCACCTGTCAAAGTAAGGCGGGAAAACTAGGTACTTGAATTAGGTGGGAAAATGGAGATTTGAATTTGGCGAATACATTTGAAATTGCAGAAAACACCACGATACTCCCGGCACGTTCTTCCGCTGCTCGATCTGCACGAACACCCGGGTGCGCGATCGCACGCTGCTACAGAAGCATCTCAAGGTGAGCGCGTGAAGTTTTAGATTCAAATTTTGGAACCTTACTAAATTCTAACACATAATTTTTCTCCTGCAGCACGAAGAATGCGGCGGCAAGTTCGAGTACTTCCACGATCCCAATCCCACCAAGAACAAACGGCTGAGCATGAGATAAGCATTTGATTTAAATGAGATTCGTAAAGATTATATTAATTTTTACCCTCAGTTTTATACGATTAATTTATGCATTTCACACGAGTCGCTTGGAAAAAGAAGTTAAACTCTATGCTGAATGTTGTTTTAATCGTTGAGTTATTGATCGTGCCGTGTGCAACCCTACAGTTTATGTGTTGACATTGATAAATGCATTTGTAAGATCTATTTTTCACAGCGATGCTGAATAGTGAAAGTATTTTTGTAGTATTTTTCACTTATCCATTTTGGCTCAAGAAATTGACTTTATGCAGCGTTCAGCGTTGTCCTTCGAAGCCCTTCTTGGTGGTATCAAAACTCCATTCAACGTGATGCTTCCCAGACGGTCACAAACATCGCCATTTGGGACCGTAATCTCGAAAGCACTAGCCGTTTCATGTGGATGGGTGGGAAGAATGTATGATGCTCATAAGACATGACGATGGGATCGTCGATGGCTTGAATAGAAAGTTCCTTGTTGGCTGATGGAATCGGCCGTTCATCTTTGTCGTCTCACGGTTCGTTCTTCCGCATAGGATCCCTTTCAGGTCCTGTCGTCTACATCATGTGACTAAATGGGAACACTGTAATCGCAGACTACTTATAACCGCGAAGATGAGTAACGGATGGAACGGAACATCTAGTTTAGAGTCCGCAGCTCGAGGTACTCCTTCTTGCGAGGCCTTCACCAGCAATGATTCTTCTGCTGCTCCTCGCGGTGTCGCATTCTCTCATCGATGCGGTTCCTACAAGTTTGCCACTCGCTGTTCCTCCCCCTCCCTGCTTCTTCAGAATTCTGCGAAGACAAGTGCACGATCGACGTGGCAGCCAAAAAAGGAACCTCCTCCGCTATCTGCTACACAGGATACGCGGGAAGCGCTGGCTGCGACCCTTCCCTGCTTCAATTCGACAACTGCATGGTCACGTGCCCTCCCACCAAGAGGAGCGCGCTCGTGGTTCGTATCCTCTTTGTCTAGGATATGATCCGCTGTTTCAGGCGAAACAGTCTATTTACGTGCCTCATTCTTTCATCAAGTGTGGAAAGGTCGAGGGCAAGGAGGAGTACCAGTAGCTCAATTCATCTGGCCTTCCCTTCGTCGGAAGAGCGATTACTGGCGTCACGTGCAACACTCTCAAACGTATGCTAGGCGTTCACTTGACCCCGTGGACTAGTTATCGGATGATAGATAGCGTTAGGCATAGCTCATTGTCAGTGGTAGAGTTTCCCCGTGATCATAGTACGGCGAGCTGGAATCCCATTGCCTCGAGACCTTTTTGCAGCGTGCAAGCTCCCTACGACGTCCTACTGCTTTTCCACCTGGAACTGTGATGCCATCTCAAATTGAATCCTACGAGAATGACCAAGGATGCAGCCAGATTCGGTGCAAGAAGGGCCTCTTCACTGTCTGCAGCCCCTTCCCACTACCTTTCATCGTCGTTGAGGTCAAACTGGGCAGCGGCGGGTGGACGGGACGCAAGGAGCGGTTACCGTGTGCTCCACCTATGGCCGTTGGGCCAACACAACGGTGGCAGCGGGGCTGGCGGGATATGGGTTTTGGGACGCAAGCGATACCTTCACTTGTTCCCTTTCCAAGCGTGAGGAACTATTCCAAATTGAGAGACTCCTTCACACCGTTCAGTCCTTTCCACTGCGCCTGATCATATCGTGGCCAAAGACGCCGAAATTCCAAAGGAGATCTCGGATAATGCAAAGGTGGATGCGACCAAAATCGTGAGAACAAATGACCCACTGGAAGGATCGCGAATAACATGCAAGGACGGATGGACCCTCCGCGTATCTCCAGTCTTATGCCTTCCGTTCACAGTTACATTGAAGGGAATTTCCGCATCTAATCCCACCAAGAAGTCACTCGACTTTGCCTCCTACCAATACGCAACATACTCAGCTGCGTTGAAGGCGTGGTCCAACACCGATTTGAGTATTTTCCCCGCCGACATCAAGTTCACGTGCATTTGGAAGACGGGCCGGGCCGTAAGTATTTGCAGTGTGAATGAGTGCGAATACGCTTTCCAGCTGAGTGCCCTGCTGATTGCCTGTATGACACATTCACTGGGCCCGGTTGTCCCGACTGTAACTCTGCAATGGTAACTCCATGTAGCCAGCGACGGTAATGCTGAATTCAGCTGACGAATGTTCCACTCTCGAATACTAGCTACACCTGCCAAAAAGGGTGCCCTGCCGGATACCGTCTTGTGGTTAGTAACACGGTTTTTGATTTGCGACACTCTCAGATACCATTTTGACCGCATTATTTTAGTTATCCGCTCCTGGTGCAAATTTTACATATCCCCTCAGCGAGGGTCACTGCGAAAAGCCCAATGTACACTGTTAGTTTCAATCAACTTCTAGTCCATCTTAATCTTTTTCAGTTACATTATTAAAACAAATGGGTTCAATGAGCGTAACAACGTCGGACAAAGTCTACTTGAACTGCGAACCGGATCCACTTGCATGTTCATCCGAGTTGTGTTGTGATTATGCAACGCCGTGCCTCAGACTGCAAAAACTTCGCGTCCGCGCCCTTTGACGTGTATTTGCCCGGTTACCGCAGTGACGCCCTGGACTGCTCCACCAACTCAACGTTGACCTGTCGTTATGGGTACCAACTCATTGTGACCTGCCCCCTTGTCTAGGACAAATCAGATGCACTTACAGGGTTTTCCCGGATTTGAACGTGATGGAGAATTTACTTGGCCCATTGGGCGTCCGACGGTGCTCGAATCGGCCCAGTACTTCAAGACACTAGCATCTGAGGCGTGGGAAGGTACTAATACTTGTCTGCATGCATGCCAATTGTAATCCTACAGGAACCACTTCAACCGGCAAGAAATACACCTTCCCAACAGGGCTGTTCCTTTGCGTTGATCCTGCTTCGGAGTGATAAAGTCGATTCCCTTCACAAAGTCTATAGGGCTATTCTTCGAGTGTGAAACACGATCGGAAGATATAGCTTGACTTGAATTTAGTGTTTGTACGACGATGAAAACGAAAATTTTATTTGCAAAGCTCATTTTTCGTCTTTTCACTGGCTGGGAGAATAATTGCAGATGTGATCCTGGATTCCCTCCCGGAACGATTCGACGTTGACGGCGGAGCCCATCATCTAAAATTTATCATTTTGCAAGAAATTGACTTTAAATTACCCCCATTATCTTGTCTCTCAACTTCTGCCCCATCTGGGTGGCCTCGTTGTTGGGCGCGAACTTTCCATTCTTGCAAATGATTCCGGACGTAGTTGGAGCACTTTGCGTCGTTGTCGTGGGCACTAAAGGAAAGAAAAATATAAAAAAATAATTCGCAGCGAGCAGGATTCGAACCTACCCGGGCAGAGCCCAACTGATTTCTAGTCAATCTCCTTAACCACTCGGACATCGTTGCAGATACTTCGATCGGCCTAGCGCTATCTTTTGTCAGGCGAAATATGACAGTCGTGCAAGGATGATTGACAAGGCGGTCATTTCTTCGAGAAGGGTAAACTTCATTTGGGCACAATGCCAAAACGTTCTGGTACGATGCCAAATTCTCATACCTCCCGGAACGGCATCGAAGACGGCGTTACACAAGGACTCCATGCAGACACAAACATCCGGCTCGGTCGGGGACTTGCTCAATCATTAATACGTGATCTTTAAGAACTCCGTTCTCACGTGCATCCAGCAGTCGGAGCTCCCTCCCAGCTACTTCCACAGTAGGAATGGGGTTGTGGGCCGCGCTCTGAAGCAAAATATCGCTATGCCCAAAGTATTGCTGCACCTAGGAGCGCTTTCTTCATGTTTTCCAAACTTCTAAATTGTCCATATGCTACAGGAACCCCATTTCGATGAAGATAAAATAATTGGGCAACGCAATTCAACACAATTCCAAAGCTCACTCGTAACGCAATAATCCCCGCGGCAAGTGTGGCTCGGGTCGCACGACACGTTGAAGGGAGCAACGCCTGAATTGATCGAATGGAGGAGGTGCGAGAATCAGACAAAAGTTTGATCATAGTTTGGTGCTCTCAGAACCGTCATAGTTGAAATATGCTTTTTGTAATAAAACCTTACCATCAAGAACGACGACACCGCACTGGAAACACTCCACCTCCATCTTCGACGGGAGGATGAAGTGGACTCTGTGCAAGCATTATTCGATCTCTGACATTTAATGGATTCTTACGTTACTCCTGCTGACTTCCATACGGACGTGAGCTCGGAGATGCTGGACTGAAAACCGCCGACATTTTTTGATCGTCGGCGCTCGGTATGTTTCATACGCTCATAAACTTCTATATGTGATCCCATAGTAATATGTACCTCGATCCCATTGCATAAATTGGCGGAGCATGCACAGCTCGTCACTCCATCGGTGGCAGAGTATTCGCATCTACATTTGTATTCTAATTTTTTTGGTTTTTGCAAGACTCACTTAATTTCTGACTTCAAATTTGCGCTAGTCGCGTTGGAGCAACCAGAAGTCCAGGCTCCATTGGCGGCGATGCCTGTAGAGTGCAGTGTACAAGAGGGCGATATTTTCAAAGTCCAAGTCTTAAAAGTCGACAGGGTCAAAACGCACTCATTCCGCACCGTTCCGGGCAGGCGACGACGCGGTCGGTTGAGCAGATCGAACCCTGAGCTTATTAAAATCACTTTTTAAAATCCTTCGGCGTTACGGCGCTTGCAGAAGTCCCGAAGCAGTCGTAACAAGCCACTGAAGCATTTACGATCCTTATGCAAAGAAAGGCTAAAATTAGAGTCCTGAAATGTATCGATCAATCTAAAAGAATGAAGGGGCTATCGGCTCACCTCAGCATTGTTGCTTCCGAATGTTTTACACAAGTTCAATCGGGAACCAGTGTGTGCTATGATGGAGATAATCCGTTAGAAATGATTGTAGAGTGTGCATGAAACGATTGATCCCCTTTTCTGATGAGAAGACACGCAGAGAGTGGGATGAACTTTTGAACTTCTTTGGTTTGATCCCGTTCCACCATGATGTTCAGGTAAACGTCTCAACGGTTTTTTTCCGTTGACCGCTGATCCCTTGGAGGACATCTTTCACATGAGAGGCGTCGTTTCCGCAACGACTATTCTGCCAACGTTCTAAATCCCTCCGAATTTCACTTGCTCTAATCCCGACTCTACCGACGCGGAACTTTTTTGCAGTACAATTACATACCCCCTTACCGTTCGTATGATAATTACATATTTTCCTTCGCCCAGTTTTTTTCTCCTTGTTCGAGATGCGTACTCTCTCTCGGTGCTTATTAGCTTCAACCATTCTTCCATTCTTTACCCAATATCTAATAGTACATGTTCGTGTTTGCTTTACCATGTTGATCCAGTATCGCATCGCCGGTGCTAAATTCTTGCCGCCCTTGGATTCCGATAACATGTTATCAAGGGCAGAGACGCTGCAGTTAAAAAGATTGCGATGATGCACTTCCGGGCACTCCCGTGTAAGACGAAGGGACGAGGAATGGAAGGGAAGAGGAGAAAGAGGAGGAAGGAGGAGAGGAGCGGAGTAGGAGGACCCTAAGGACGACGTGAATCATCCCAGTGCTATTTCCTGAATGAAGGATGATGCAGTGTCTAGGAATGTGATAAATAGGACGAGGGGGTATAATGTGATTGTTTGCAAAATACGGCGCTGTCATATCACATGGCATCGAATACGGAGCTCCGTACTGTCTAATTTCTTAGATGGAGCTACGCATTCTCTGCGTTCTGAACAATACGAAGCTCCTTATTCTGCATACTATCACTTTGCACCCCCTATGTACCACTGAACGCTGTCCATTTCCTTGTGGCTCAAGATCTACATACCGTACGTTTGGAATAAAACGCATGAAATATCATGAATTATCATAAAATCTTACAAACGGTATAACTCGGCTAAAACATGGTCAAATCGCTTCGTTCTCTTCTTGAGCATTTAAAGCGTGAATTGTAGATGATATACAGCGGAAAAGTAGAAAACAGCCCACATCAGGGCTAAACCGGGTCAGAAATGAAATCCGGAGAGTGCGACCGTCAATTAGGCGGGCAGCCCGCATTTAATTTCTGACCCTAATTAGCCCTGATGTGGGCTGTTTTCTGCTTTTACAATGTTGTTCATATACAAATCGGCCACGCTTTAAATGCTCAAAAAGAGAACGAGGCCATTTGACCCCGTTTTAGCCGATTTTACCGTTTATAAAATTTTATGATAATTTATGATATTTCGTGCGTTTTCTTCCCAGCGTACGGTAATGAGGCGCGAAAATCCCATTCATACTCTGACCAATAGATGAGAAATCATGAATGGTGCCACCTCCATTATTTCGCCGATAAACCTTGGTATTTTCGCCTCGAACACACGTGTCCTTCTCCGTGAACCTCAAATGGCAGCACTTACTCTCATTGCGGAAACATCTCATACAGCGATAATGTGGTGCCATAATTTTCTTGCTCTCTCTCGTCTCGACTCTCTCATTCATCCTTCTCTCTACCCCTCACGGGACCTAGAAGAAAGAGGAGATGGAAAGGAAGCAGATAACTCCCTCTCTATAATGTCTCCCCATTCCATTTCAGGTGCTCCTTCGTTTTACCGCGAGTGCTCTCTGGGGCTGGTCTATGAGTAGATGCGAGGCGGTTTTCTTCTCACTATCAGCTTATTCGTTCACCAAGGGATTGTAGCAGAGGACATCTTCGCAGGCTTCCGGTGGGATTCTTGATTAAGTATATTTTTGCAATAGTTTTTCTCAGAGGGCTCAATGACGGCAACGCTTCGTTCGAAACCGAAATCACAGCGGAGGAGAGCAGTCTGAAGCTCGTCCAAGTGGTAATATCTTCGAAAGATTTATGTTTCATGAGATTCTGAAATGCCATAATTTTTATCAGGTTATAGTAGGATTCTCGAAACAACAAAATAACTTATTACATGTATAGTTCAGCTGTTCCTTCATGGCGACCGCAATCCGACCATGCTCATTCCGAGCGATACTGCGAACAGCGAAGAGTCATGGGCCGTTGACGACTACAATGTCCCCAGGGGTATGGCCAATGGTTTTGTAGACATTAGTTGTTCGAAGAGATCGTTCGGATGACGGGAGCCTGTGGCACCAGTATATCTATAAAGACCAATATGTACCATACTCTAGGACTCGGTGAGCTGACGTCGCTCGGCGCTTCGCAGATGAGCGATCTCGGCGAGTTTCTGCGCCGCCGATACAGGAGTCACATCTCGAAGAGGTGGAATAAGAAGGAGGTTTGAGCTCGGCAGGAACGTTCAAATTCACATAAATTAAAGATCTTCGTCCGATCGACCGACAAGACGAGGACGAAGATGTCGGCACAGGCGCTTCTCTCGGGTACTGAAAGCCTATGAGATAAACTGAATAACGAGGGGCGGATGCTTAGACCTCATTGGTGTGTTTACCTTAGATGAGAAGAAAGTTTTCCCTTTAATTCTCTCTCCCTTCAGGGCTCTTCCCAATCGAGCGCCTTATCCCCATCCACACAGTTCCAACAGCCGGCGATCCCGTGAGTATTATCCACTTTCTTCGCAGCCATTGCAAGCATCGGTGGTTCAGTGGTAGAATGCTCGCCTGCCACGCGGGCGGCCCGGGTTCGATTCCCGGCCGATGCAATTCTTTTGCCTTCTCAGATGCTTTACGATGAGAGACGATGCCCTGTTGGAGAGGAGACAAGGGATCGGACGTTCACGGAGTTACCGCGGGCATTGAAGCTGGAGGAGGAATGGACCGAGTTCTTCGCGTTCCTCAAGAACGCGTCGGGGAAAGAAAAAGTTTTCCTGAAGAACGTCTGGGACATCTACGATCCGTTGTTCGTGGAGGTTGGTAATTTAACGGTTGTGAATGATACAACATTCAAGTTCAAAGTGTGTGTAATGCGCTCAATCCGTTAGTATAGTGGAACAAGCCGACGAATAGTTTATTGTAGCTTCAACAAGGTCGACAGTGGCCGAGTTGGATGAACGAATCGCTGTTCGACAAGCTTGAAAACATCACGGAAGAAAGTAATCGGCTCTACTACCACACGGAGAAGCTGCGAAGACTACGTGGAGGTCGAGTTCTTCATCTGTTGTCGTCGAAAAGCTATTTAGTCGCAACATTTTGGGCTAATTCAGTCTTCAGAAAGATCGAAACACAGGTTAGGCACTGAAAATGGTTCAGGACCTCTCCTGTTCGAAATTCTCGACCGCTTCCAACAGTCCGCCAAAGGAGAGCAGCCCGATCTCAAACTGTACCTTTATTCAGGGGTGGGGTTTGACAGGATATTAGTTGTGAAGATTCTTGCGTTTTCCAGCACGACATGACGCTCGCGGCGCTGCTTTCGACACTCGGCATCATTCCTACAACGTGAGATCGTTATCCAACAATTTTGAAGCTACGGGCAGGTTGAGTTTCATGCGTCACAGTTAGCTGAAATCGATATGAATTTGTGGCATTTGAGAGAAGAACAAAATAAGAAGAACAAGATATACATCTTCTTCAGATACCCTCTCTACGCCACCGCAATGATGCTGGAGCTACACGAACGAGAAGGGAAGCACTTCATTGAGGTTCGGAATCCAGACCAGTTCGAAGAACATACTCTACAAAGACTGTCATCATCTGATGACACTTCCTAAGCATTATTCAGATATACCATAAGAACGAGACGCGTCTCCAAAGCATCTATCGCTACGACCTCGAGGACTGTGCGAGTCCATGTCAACTCGACGACTTGTATAATGTATGAAGTTGCTACCAACTTCAAGCAACGTAAACATTTAGGCCCTCTCACGGTACCACACGTCGGATTTCGAAAAGGAGTGTGGCATTCCTGAAAAGGTGGATCGGAGTGTGTAAGCAGAATTGAAAGTCGGATTTAAAAACAAATTAAAGTTTTTAGGTTTATCGGTGTAACTGCAACGCTTTCCTTCACTACACTTTTCTTTATGACCCTCGCAATCGTCATGCTCTTCTTGTTCATCAAGTATGGCTTGTTATGGAAGTGCAAGTTACCCACACGCGAGACAGGGAGAAAAAAGTCTCTAGAGAGAAAATGAGAGATCAATTGGATCTGAAAGCTCATTCAGATGTATCCGGAACTGGCCTAATAGATAATACTGAGCGAAATGTGTTAGAAGAATGTTGACGACCGTTGCTCCTTTCATGGTATTAGAGCGTATTAGTCACTGCTCGTTATCTCCCTAGTTCTTTCTATTTTATTGGAAGACAGGCTTTCCCTGCACTGATGACTTGAGGTGCCGCTACGACTTTCGCCGACCACATCATCGAGGAGCTCAAATTGATAGAGCATTTCTGTGATTCACCTTTATGCTGTGAGAAAGAAAGATACAGATGATTCGCGATGATTGCAATGTCTCGAACTATAATACATAAGAGCGATAACGGAATGGTGCACGACTTTAACAAATCACGATACCGTGCATGCATTTATTTGTTCGTTCTGAGAGATACTACTAGTTGCAACGAATGTTCATGTGTATGATTCACTTTTTTGCTTTGAAAATTCAATATATTTATTCATTTTTAATGTTTCTTCGTCCAGAGATAAAGCTCTACAACGAATGCCGATTATCCACAACATAATCGTCGTCGTTTTTGTACTCTGGTTGTTGCATCTTCCTGAAGCTATTCCATGGAACGTCGTATCGGCCGATGCCGTGTTCAAAGCTCGGGCGCGGTGGAGGGTAGGGCTCGTAAGTCACGAGGACTGGGTCAGAATTGCGCCTGGAAAATCAATAAGTCAATATAGATAATCGATAATCAAACCTCCGCCTCCTCACGATGACAGCGATGGAAACACTAACTATAATTAGAGCGAGCACTCCGACCGCTGAGCCGATCGTCGTAAACAGCCCACTGGGCTGAAATATGGTGCAATTATAAGGGATAGAACGAACAATATATAAAATATTGTGGGTGGAAAAACGTTCCACAGAATACGCTCATCGCCCTACGACAGAATTATGAGCTGACCAGAGGGGTGTTTACGTACTTACTGCGGTTGGCGCGTTGTGATTACTATATCTGCGCGACCGAAAGGATTCCAGAGCAGTGCTTTGGCACAACCATAGTCCCAACACAAATCCCAGAAAACGTTTTTCAAGAGCTTCTGGTTCTGGAGATATTAGAAGCGGAATTTTTTGCGAGCGAACTCAATATATGCACCTCTCGGGTTCTCGGAAAGACTCTGATACCGCACCTCCTCGCGATCATGCTGTTTCGGGGTAGTTGGTGTAAGAGTGGTGGATGATTGAGTGGTCATCACCTCGGTGGTGGATGGCGGAAGCGTGGTAGTAGAACGACAATCACAGTGCCTGAAATGAAACACACTTATAAAACCGAGTTCCCCCTCTAGGCCAAAATAGCGACCATTTTTTTCGCTCCTGAAGGTTCGACAATGTCTGCATTTCACATACCCTGATTTGGCTACATCATTGAATTGCCGAAGGTCAAGGTCTTCTACAACGCCAGAAAAAGACTTTTTAGATCCCTGAAAAGATCGGAAATAGGGCAGTGACTAGTACTCACCTTGTAGTTCGTTTGGTTAAAAAGAGCCAAAACACAATTTTCTCGCACGATTAGTGAAGATGCCTGAAACCCATTTGCGTCTTTCGCGGTCAGATAAAATACAAACCGTATTCGAGAACTGAATCTTTTTGAAATCATTGACTTCGAGCGAAATCAAAGCTTTGAATCCGTTGCAATTCTTGTATTGAAAAAGGATGGCACATGCTGATCTGAAGGAAAAATAAAATTATAAAATATATGTGGCTTTTACTGTGGCGTTCCAGGCTTCGGGCAGAGCGCCGCAGATAGATGAATAAAAGTCGATAGAAGCACGAGCAACCAACACTTCATAATCATCTGACCGCGGTGAGCGAGCCGAATTGAACGGCGAAAAGAAGCGAGTGGTCCACCGTGAGTAACGTTCACAACATTGATCTGGGTGCTCTGGAATGTTCCTACCCTGATAGTCTCTCCTCTCTCAGTCCTCATCATTCTCTCTCTATGAACAGCGCAGGTCGCGGCAAACAGGAGACAACAACACTTGTGTTCCCTCTAACATCTTTCAGTGGTTAGAGAGCGAGAGAAAGGAGCAAGAGAGGAGAGGGAAGAGAAACAAAGACTGTCACCTACTCGATAGCAACGCTGAGTCACTGACCTCAGCTGGGGGCTGAGTAAGCGGAAATACATAGCCACACTACAGATTATAAGTGCGAAGAACGGGACACTAAAATCCTCCCTCTCACTAGAGATTATCTGTGCAAAACTGGGACGATAGGAGATAGCGCGTGGCACATGCTGATCTGAAGGAAAAATATTCTTCTATTTAAAAAAAAGAAAACTGCACATTTCTCAAAAATCAGTTTTCAGCTGCAAACAAAATACATGAACACCGGACGGGGTCTTTGCTATCGGCCCATGAGCATGAAAACAAAACAATGTTATCTTATCTTATCAATGTGGATTCCCGAATGGTCCTCTACTATTTCGTTTCTTCGGCCCCTCTCCCCTCTGCCCCTCTCTTCCAAGCTATGGCTGTTCTTGCTTCCTGGTCGTACTTTACTCGCTGAGTGATGCTCGAAACTGTCGAGTTGCGCACTTCCGTTACACCCTTTTAGCAGGACTCGTACACAGTCCGATACCAACTACAAGAACATGGATTAACACCAAGTTGGAGAATAAAGCAGAGGTATGTACCTAACATTGTTCCGTCCGGAAAACTGACCGATTGTTCAAGAAGTCAGCTCCATATCCGGGATGAAGCGAAAACTCAAAGTTGAATGGGCAGATGAGTACGAGTCCGTCTAAAAGCTGTCTGAAATGTGCTGGTTGTCATTACAATCGTCGGCGTTACCCATCAGGTGTGGTAGTGAGCTCTTGTTGGATGCCATCGAAGCAGACCACGAAACTGAAGCAGTACAAGTGCTGTCGGCGCGCTGTGGCAAAATCAACGCAATCCTCTTCCCCGAACTCGGATCGGAACTCAATCCGCAGCGCAATAACATCGCGCAGTTTGAAATCCGCGAGTACGCTGAGGTATATGAGAGATGATTGAAATATTTACCGGGTTATAATGTTTCAGCAACCATCTCGCGCTATATTCCGCCTACAAGACGTGGCGGATCGCGTCGAGGCTTCCTAGTTACGCACGCTAGCTGTGGTTCCAAGTAAGGATACTCCGCTGTTCGCTTTAAATGACCATGATTTAGATAACAAGCTCGGGCCTCCAAACCATGATGCTGCGTTGGAATATCCCCCGTTTGGACTACTCCCGTAACGGTTCCGATCCTGATGCCGATCCCGGAACTGATTCTGATTCCATTCTGTTTTTCACGAATACCAGAAGACCAGCGTTAGCCTCGTTTACCACAACCGTGGATAAAACTATTATTGTCAAGAGCCCAAGCAATTCTAATTTCCCGTTCCGCAACACTGTGTTTATCTCATAGTCCCCTCCTGTATCTCCGGAACTAAAAGGGCTACGAAG
>JACMIG010002689.1:0-14391 GCA_014805385.1 Levipalatum texanum | reverse complement strand
TGGGACAACATATCCTGCATACACGGGCTATGTCACATGACAATCCAGAGCGTACGGATCGATAAACCGTCATTTTTCGACGAAAATCGCGCTTTTCAGCACTAAATCACCATTTCCATAGAACCCGGAGTGGCTGGAGTCCTTTCATGCTATTTTTCTAATCCCTAGTACCATGGGGCAACATATCCTGCGTACAAGGGCTATGTCACTAGATGTTCCTGAGTGTAGGAATCGATAAATCATCCGTTTTCGACGAAAACCGCGTTTTTGTGCACTGAACTATTTGTTCCTTTGAACATTACCCCTCTGTTCGCATTTTTCCGACGTAGAATTCCGTGACGAACAATCCTCTACCCCCTTTTGGCTGTGGTTTACGGTTCCCCTGGAAGTACAGTAGCAAAAATGCATCGAAAACGAAAAAAGGATTTGGATCGAAATTCAGAGTTTTCACTCATAATATACGTTATTGAAATAATAAACATATTATAGCTGCATAAAATGCTTTTTCAAGTTTTTGGGAGGTCTCACAGTGAAAAGCAAAAGTTCCGTCCCGGCCGGGGTTTGAACCCCCATGGGGTCGAAGGGGCTGCGTCGTGCAGCGCCATATACCACTGAGCCACCGCTCCGAGAGCGTCATTTTTTTGGGTCTTGCGCGTGACCCCCGTGAGGACGCTAGGAATATGCAGTGATGGAACTAACTTCCACAAGGCTACGTATCCCAGCGCAGTGCACTTCACGTCGATGCCTCCGTTCGAGCCAATTTCATACGGGCCCTCAGGGGAGAGAACAATTCGGGGAGTGTCGTCACGTGCTATTTGGTGCAGTGTTCGAAGGATGAGGAATGAAAGTTGCCTATGCATTTCTGTCCGCCACAATTGCACATGACATCGGTTCCGTTGAATGGAAAACAAGATTCGCAGTCTTGGGCCGTGGAGCATTTCTTGTAGGTTCCTGAGGACCATCTGTCGGGACACGTTAGATTCTTACCGTTCACGATCAGATTGATATACGATTCGACCTCTCCAAAGTCATTCTTGGCCTTGCAATAATGAAGGGCAGTTTGATAGTTCTGCAAGGAATTCTAGTGAACGAAGTTTCTAGATCACTACTGTGAGTGTCAGGATTCGCTTGTGTTCGGAATGTATCGGAGTATTTCCACATTTCTCTTCGGGTGAAGTCGATGAAGCCTGAAAGTTGAAGTCAACATGCATTCCTTTATGATATGAGTACATTCTCTCACAGTCAAGCTCACAACCTTACTAATGTTGAGCCTAATGCAGAAACTTCTTCACAACTAGAAATGAAATTTTGGGAGCAAACCAAGGATAGTAATGTGCGTTTGGCCCTAGATTTCCTTTCATCCGCAATAGAACTCACTCAAACTCAGACATCCGGTACTCACCGTGTGATATACGTTGATGTCCGCAAGCGGATATCTGAGAGCGAAGCACGAAATAGAAGTGTTTCCACCACGCTCAATAGCTGGATTGGGAGGGTCAAATACTATTTCCGGAAGGCCGATGCGCACTGAATTTCATGTACATTGTTTCAATGACAGAATCGCTTTTCTCACTAGCACATGCATTTCCTTCGCAGGTACAGATGGCATATTTTTCGTCCCATTTATTGCATAAGCAATCTTTCGCAGAGCGGCATAACCTCATCGGGGCATCTGCAAAAACAGGTGTAAAAGATGCTTAAAGAAGCGAAACGAACCTTTTTCTTCAAGCGTTGAACCTGATTTACAAGCACAAATAAGCAGGAAGTATAGTAAAGCTTGATGCATTCTGGAAGAATCATTGAATGATTTTCATTCTCTATATCTCATCTAAACAGCTTGAACAATAGAAGGCGAGTGAGATACGCGAAGGGACGATAAACGGGGGGGGGGGGGGTATACCAATTCCACCCGCCAAAACAACAACGATTGAACAAACCGAACAAACCCCAGGGGTTGGCAGGGGCAAATATCGGGGGGTTAAGGGCGGAAGCCCACCCGGGGCCCCCCCCCCCCCCCCCCCCCCCCCCCCCCCCCCCCCCCCCCCCCCCCCCCCCCCCCCCCCCCCCCCCCCATACTCATTCCTCCCGGCAGAACAAGAACGATTGATCACAACTCTCAATACCCACTGCTTAGCAGTGGCAAATATCGAGGTGATAGACTATCGCAACTCCGACCGTTTATTGCGGTGAAACAAGTTTGAAGAACCTGTGTCATGTCCGGTTTTGTATGCGATGTTATACTTTCAGTACGCGAATCCGAGTTGATGTTGAGCGAATAATCAATTGTGATTAATGTCGCAATCTTTCATCGGTTCGGTTCTCGTGTTTATACGTCCGCGATATCGCTTGGTTGGATCGCTCATCGCTGCTGGTAGGGTTCCTTTATCAAGTTCCATCAAATCGATATTATCGGTAGTCCAAAACCTTCTAATATTCCGTTCCGTACAAGAGCCTTAATTCAGGGATGGAACTTGGGCGGCTTGGAATTGACGACTGCTTTGGCTTCGAGGTTGAATTATTGTTTTTCTGAAAAAGTTAATGTTTTCTATAATTCTAATTTTCGGCACCTGAAGGAGAACAATTAAGAGGGCAACCAGGGCGACAACAATAGCAAAGACGATTCCACCAAATATAAGTTGGAATGGAGGGTTGGGCTGAAAAGCTTTTTTTGCGAACTCGAGAAAAGCTGTATGACATCTGAAGACGGAGACGTAGGATTGGTGTCGTTGTTGTTGGTCGAATTTTCGATATTATTGTTGATCCTACGATCACTATGATCGTAGTTGATGTTAACATTCAGTACGAAAGAGAAAGTCATCCGACCAGGTTCCTGAGAATGCTGTTATTGCCAAGAACCTCAACGGTGAACATATTTCTACAGTATATCATGTTTTTCACAACGGCCTTATTGAAGTGTGCGCTTACAATTTCGCTCCAAGGATGTCTAAATGCCGTCCTGGGATATCCCGCTTCCGCGCCGGAGGGAGGCGGTAGATGAATCGGGACTATGAAGAGAATAATCAGAGAATTTGTTTCACGGTTCTGGTTTTTTTCAGTACCAAAAAATTGAATATGACTCCATGCATACCTCCGGCTCAAATTCCTCCAATCTCTTCTTAATATGTTGGTTTGTTTCGGCAGACGTTCGCTTTGGGTATTTCGAAAGCAGCTCGTCAGTATTGCAATTATCAGCTCTGAAAGGTTGAGAGACAGTCAATAAATAGCAACATCGATTAACCGGCAGACACAGATCCGAACATCTTCTCTTGAATCCAACCCGAGACATCCTTCGTTGACGGATGCACTGGAATCAGTACATCCCTAAATATTCCACCTCATCCCAGTATGTTGCGATTAGAGAATCAAGGGTATACCATGTTAATTATGTCAGTTCCACGAATTCTGAACTCCTCGAAGAAGCACGCGGATCCAGTGCATGTTTCGTAGCCGCCATGATAGTATGTGCTTCTGTGACACGTAACGTTGGAAGTCGATATAGTATTTGTGGATATCGTAGTTGAAATCGCTGGTGTAGACAGATCTGCAAAGAAATCTGTTTTGATTTCCAAATAGGCCAATATAAAATACAAAACGAACCGCTCGTTGATGTGCCGATACAAGCAAAAATTAGCATCAAGTTGAAGAAAACGGTGCGCATTCTGGAATATTGTATTACCATCGTATGTGCAAAGAAAGTAAGCATTATCTCTATCCCTCAGTGTGCATTCGAATTTTCGGCGCCTATGGTTCCTACACACATCACGTGAAACAGATAGTTCCACAATATTTTTCATTGCGAAATTATCTCCCTGTAGTCTTTATCCGATAAGCAAGAATAACGACAAAAATTGAACGTGGGCAGTCTGTTCGGATTGCAAAGTGCTAGAGCTCATGCACCACCACACAAACGGGATAAAAGGAAACGGCTCGAATGAAGCACTGAAACGTACATAAGATCGCTTACTCACTCATTTTGATCAGCAAACCTTTTTTTACTCCTCCGCTCAACTGATTGATGGTTCGGATGAAGTATAGAAAGAGACGCGAGGGGGTTTACTCATCCCCCCACAAGCTCAATAGCGCATTCTCTCTCCTCCCATCACACTTTTATCTGATATAGCACAGAGGGAGCTCCTTGGACGGTCGGTCGGACCTTATTAGTTAATGTTTATCTCATCTGCGACTCGAGTGCGCGTCTCTAACCACATGCAAACAACGAGAGTAAATACAACGAAGGGGAAAGAGAAATATGCTTGAACGAGACACCAAGGTGCATGCACATTAGTGTGGGGAAATTAATTCATGCGTCTCTTCATTTGTCTGGTCTCTTCATCTGACTGATGAGAGACTAGACAAATGAAGAGACGCAGGAATTAATTTCCCTAATACACATTCCCCCCGCGAGAACACGAACGCTTACTCACTTCTCTTATTCCACTTGCGGTAACAGAGTACTAAACTGAGCAACTCAAGTCACGTCTTGCTGTGAGTCCCTGATGATGCTGCTCCTCATTGCGTTTTATCTGTCACTGGGATTCGAATGAGCGCCTTTGATGAGTAGTACCTTATTCTACAGCGTTGCGAATGTTTTGAAGAAGATTGCTGTGTTGTGAGCTCTCAGGTTGTCCGGTGAGCGTCTTTAGACGTTTGTGATATCGCTTCTTTGTGCCGGTCATGGTTTATAGCAAGTTTCTTTCAACAAGTTTCATCAAATCGGCAGATAGAACAGCCAAAGCTTCTAGTCGTAGATCTGATTGCTAATAAAGGGCCTGGATTCGGGAAAGGAACTCGGGCGGCTTGGAATTGGCGGAATTGGTGACTCCTTTCGCACTGGGGTCGAAGTAGTGTTGTGCTGAAATAGGTAATTTTTCCCGGATTCAAATTACCGCCACCCGAAGAAGAACAATTGCGAGGGCAACGAGGGCCACAACAACGGCAAAGGCGATTCCTCCAATTATGAGTTGGTATGGCGGGTTGGGCTGAAAAGTGATCAATGCAAACTCAAGAAAGCTTAGCTGACCTCTGAAGAAGGAGTCGTGTGATTGTTATAATAGATGGTCCTGTGATCGTAGTTGTTTGATGAATTATTGATATTATTGTGGATGCTACGATCGCTGTGATCGTCAATGATGTTAACATTGACTACGAAAGGGAAGTACGGTTGACCAGGGTTCTGTAAATACATGCTGTTATAGAAAATGACTGCATGTATACCTTCTCCGGTTTCGCCACCAATTCCTCCTGTCTCTTATCAATTTGTGCATTTTCTTCGGCTGACATTTCTTTTGGGGAAGTCGAAAGCAACTCATCGGTATTGCAATCAGGAGCCCTGAATCGCCGGATCTAATAATTTCATTTTTAATTTGACAAACGGGCAGACGCAGAATCTGACATCTTTCCTTGAATTCACAACGCATTCGTTGACGGAGGTGAAAGAAGCGATGCAACCCTCAATGTTCATCCTCATCCCATCTTATTCGACCTATACCTTATTAATCGTCATAACTCCACGGAGTGTGAACTCTTCGAGGAAGCATGCGGCTCCAGTGCATGCCTCACCGGCGCTACTGTGGCAGGTAACTTCAGAAGGAGTAGTTGTGGATGTTGTCGTCGTTGAAATCGCTGTTGTGGACATTTCCATCGTAGACAACGCAATGGTCTCTCTCTTCCACGGCATTTTGATTCCGTAGCCTGCGAGCTGTTGAAATGTAAAGTTAAGCACCACACATTCGAACTCGGCCGAATCGTGCTTCTGGAAAGGATGAATTCAAGGTGATTCGGAGATGTAAACAAACGTAAACGTGAAGGTAGGATTCGAAAAAGTTATGGCTTATTTTGAAGACATCGCTGCTCGAATTACCGCTGACTCTAAAAAAATTTATAAATGGCTTAATTTTTGTAATTATCATTTTCTAATTTCTGGTTTGACATTGTGGAAAATTTCAACTAGATATCCTAATGTTGAAAGGGAACGAGATCGATTTTCCGAGGACGATTTGGCTAGGACTAATTCTAGTAACCCCAAGGGAATACAGAGGTCCCACAGGAAAAATATATTGGAACAAGCGACGGCGAGGGCACGCATCCAAAAAACTTTTGCGGAAATATGGTGGTGACCCTCCGAAAAATAAAAGAAATTCCCAAAAAAACGGGGCTACCGCAAAAGATTAGGTGATTTGCCTTCCAAAAAGAGCGAATGCTATAAAGGTGTGAAAATAACTAAAAGTTGATTTGGCTTATTTTTTACAGGAAGAGAACATTGAAAAAGGATAAAGGAAAGGAATTTCGGGAAGATGAGATTTGGCTTGGTTTTGATGGTCGTCAATGGCCAAATCTCGCGCTTTGGCATGGTCAGAGTGCCACGAAGCGCGAGATTTGGCCGTTGACGACCATCAAAACCAACCCAAATCTCATCTCCTCATCTCCGAAATTCCTTTCCTTTATCCTTTTTCAATGTTCTCTTCCCGTAAACAATAAGCAAATCAATTTTTAGTAATTTCCACACCTTTATAGCATTCGCTATTTTTGGAAGGCAAATCACCTAATCTTTTGCGGTAGCCCCGTTTTTTTGGGATTAGTCTTACTCGACGATTTTCCTCTCGATATTTTTGATCCCCGAGAATGTGTAATGAAACATTGAAGATTCAAGCTGCTTGGTTTTTGTTTCACCGGATCGCGTGGCCATATTGTAAAAATTGGAAACAGTACATACTTCCAATAGGCCATATATCCCAACGCCGTGCACGTCACTTTGATCCCTGCCTCTTTGTCGATTTCATACGGTCCAGGAGGAGAAAGTCGGAATTGAGGTTCGACCGCGGGAGCTGCTTGCGAAGTGATCAATAAAGAGAGGAAAATGGATCGTACCTTGGCATTTCTCGCTCCCTCCACAATCGCACATGAAATCAGTTACATTGAATGGATAGCAGTATTTGCAGCCTTTCAATGTTGAGCACTTTTTGTAACTTCCTGCGAACAATATTATAAAGAGAATCCCTTTTAATTTTACCATGGACGGTTAGGTTGAAATATTTGTCGACAATTCCAATTCGGTTACTAGCTTTGCAAAAGTGGTGGGCAGTTTGATAGTTCTGCAAATTTCCAGTTGTCCCAGGTGTGTGAATTGTTAACCCAACAAAAATAAACTGCATACTTTGACTGCCAGAGCTGCCTTGCGTTTGGAATGCTCAGGGGAATAGACGAACTTGTCGTCGGCGGAGATTGAAAATGACTGAAATTTGATTGTGTCTGCGGAAAGTCTCATTCTGCCCACCCAGTGATGAACGTTCACTTCGGCAAGCGGGTATCCAAGAGCCCTACAGGAAAGATTAACCCTTCCGCCACGCTCCACAACGAAGTTAGGATGGTCGAAAACGATTTCAGGGAGGCCTTTGCGCACTGCAATTGAGTTTATAAATGCATAAAAGGTGCGCCAGACTAAAAATTTACTACTTTTAGAAATAGCCTATAGTTTTGAGAATTTTGTTGATAAGAAATCTCGGAGAATTTAATTGCTTTACAGCCAAACTAGCTTTTAGTGGTGCATAAATGCGATGACAAACTGCTCGCCCTACTTGCGCAGATTTCTTCTCGGCAGGTACAGTTTGCATATTTGTCGTTGCTTTTCCATTCATCGCATGTGCAATCTTCTGAAGTACTGCATAACTTCATCGGAGGATCTGAAGAGATCCGTCATTACATAGTTCGCAATTTCATGGCCAAGCAAACCTTCTTCTTTGGCAGTTGCTGCGGCGAGGCAGGCATACATTAGAAAAATATGGATGAAATCGAGGCGCATTCTGGAAGATTCAATGGAGATTGGGCAGAGCGATCGCGCAGTTCGCTTTACTAATGCGAGATTCTCCAACCGATGATCAAGAATAACGATAACAAGCAGAAGAGAACAATCGGTTCGGAAACGAAAAGTAGCAGCTTCTGCACTACCACAACAGGAGAGAAGCGGGTGATTGAAAGAGTGGCTCAGGGGGTCTACTCACTCTTACTCGCTCCTCCCATCAGCCAATGGATGGAAGCGATCTGGGCGAATGAAGCATTGAACCCACGGAGGGTTTACTCATTTCTACCCTAACGAGGAAACTATCTCTACTGTCCCCGGTCAATCCGAACGTGACATATACCATTCGAAAGAGCTTGAAAAACTGTACAGGACAGTGTGTTTCATTTTTCCTGGACGGGTTCCCCTTGTCTTGGAAAAAATCGTTAAATGTCTGTTTCTGGGCCGCGCCCTAGACTCGGCCTGAAATTTCGCTATTTTTCAATTTTTTTTCTCACACAAAAAAGCCGTTCAGGAAAAATGAAACATACTGTCCTGTACAGTTTTTCAAGCTCTTTCGAATGGTATATGTCACGTTCGGACTGGCCGGGGACAGTAGAGATAGTTTCCTCGTAAGATCAAGAACGCTTACTCACCCCTCCCCTCACTCATTTATTTGATGCGACAAGTGATTGAGCATTATTTCCGAGCAATGCGAAAATATCGACGTTTTTGCAACTTTCTTCATTGCGAAGATTAATCACTCAGAGGTCTGAAGCCCAGAAACGTCATACGCATTGGAATTGGTTCCCCTGTTGGCTGCACGTTTCTCTTCTTCATCTGAAACGAATATTATTCTCCCAATTGGAAGATTCGCCACCCGCATGAGGAGACAGAAGAATAAGAACATAGCCAGGGCAAAGACTGCAGCAGCTATTACGCCGATGATTATCTTGACGGGAAGGCTGACCTGATGGTCCTGCAATTATTCGAAATGTCAAAAATGATTGCAAACCTCCGTAGAGGGAACGACGAATGATGTATTATTAAACAGTGTAATGATGTTCAAGTTGTTAACAAGCGCGAAGCTTGGCGAACTCGTCTCCTGCAAAAATAATCAATTATTGAGCATGACTGCGTGAATACCTTCTCAAATTGTTTTAGACTCTTCTCAATCTGTGCACTCGCTTCAGCTGACATTCCCTTTGGATATTTCGAAATCAGCTCAGCAGTATTGCAAAGGTGTGCTCTGTAATGTTGGTTTTCAATCTCTCTATTGTGGGTGGGTGGAAATTTACCGGCAGACGCAGATTCGGACATCTTCCCTAGAATCCATGACTAGACAGCCTTCGTTGACGGAGGCGGCGAAAGAAGCGATGCAACCCTCAAATGTTCAAAAACAACCTCATCCCATCCTGTGCTGATATGTGATTTAGGGCGCTACCTTGTTAATCGTCTTGTTTTCAAGGAGTGTGTACTCCTCAAAGAAGCACGCGGCTCCATTACACTTTTCGTCGGCGCTATCATAGCAGGAAAGTCCAGAAGACGATACAGTAATTGTGGATATTGTCGTTGATGAAGTCGACGTTGTGTTCATTGTCGTTGGTGACGTCAAAACTGGCGCTGTGGTCGAACTCGACTTCGCATAACTTTTCCGAAGGATCTTGATCTTCTCTTCCTTTACTTTTTTGTCGCCTTGTTCAAGGGCATAGCAAACGAACTCAGCAGTATCGTGCTTCTACAAAGTATAGATCAAAAAATTTTCAAAAACATTTTTGGCAGACATAAACATGAAGAAAAGAGACGCTTCCACCGTTGTTGTCGAGTCTGAATTCATCGTCACTCGAATTAGTCCCAGCGCGAACCCTCAAAATATGCAAGATGTCTATGTAACGGAAGTTTCATTGCACAATTCCTGAGAACAAAATCAGCATAATTGTCATACTCAGAGAAGTGACGATTCCCTGAACATGTGATAGAACAGTCCCTTTGGATCACGGGAGCCATAAAAAACACCAGATTTGGGGTGTTGCACCGCTAAAAAGTCGGCACCGCGAATCGGGCATTGAATTGGACGTGTGGAAAGCCAAAATAAACGCTTCGCGCTGCAAACAATATACTGGTATTTTCAGTGTCGTTGTCGTGACAGTTACGAAAATACACAAAACCACCGTTTTTCTAGTTTCGGCCGCTAAATTTCGATTTCGGCCCCTTATGTTCTCACGTCCACAATGCGGCGTGTCCGAGCACAGTGCAGGCCACCTGGAGTACGCCTTCTTCCGAGCCGATTTCGTACGGGCCCTCAGGTTCTAGATCGATTCGAGGTCTGACTTCTGGTACTGTTCAATGCGATGTGATCGGAATTTGAGGAAGGACTCTTGCTTTGACATTTCTCCGTGCCTCCACAATCACACAAGACGCCGGTTGCATTAAACGACCCGCATGTACAACCTTTCCGGTCATTTGGGCATTTCGTGTAGTTCCCTGAGAGGCATCATTTTCGCAGAGTTCCTTATCACCGTGAACGATTAAGTTGACATATGATTCCATTAATCCGAACTCGTTCTCCCCTGTGCAGATATGCTGGCCAGTTTGATAGTTCTGCAATTGAAAAATTACAACTTAAATGGCGTGCTTGTCTCTAGTTGCATGAGAGCGTGCGTTTCGTGACTGCTGCATTAGCCTTAGAGTCTAGTGACCTTGCTCTACCCTTGCAAAGTCGGCCGGCCGACCCCGCCCGCCAAAGGCGCATTGGTCCACCAGATTCATGGTAATAAATCATTACTTTAATCGTCAGTATTAGCTTGCGCTCAGAAGGGATGATTGTATCTTCACATTCCTCGTTGTGTGATGCTCCTAGCGTTTTTATCTGCAAGAATTGCAATGTAAAGAATTGTAAATACTCACTGTGCGCATATCGATGGTAGGAAGCGGATATCCGATAGCGGTGCACGAAATAGTAATATTTCCACCGCGCTCAACAACAGGATTCGGAGGATCGAATATTATTTCGGGAAGACCAATTCGCAGTGAAACTTGTATTGCCAAGAACCAGAGAGGTGTATATTTTGAGTCCGCTCGCAACAAATTCCGCTTCGATTATCACCAGAGCTACAAGCTCTTGAAAGTCGCCGTTTTCTGGGATTTGTCTTGGGACCAAGTTCAATGGATGTGCCAAAGGGCAGCTCTTGAATCCTTTCGGTTGCTTAGATATAGAAATCACCATTCGCTAACCGCAGTAAGTATTTAAACACCTCTCTGGTTCTTGGCAATAGCACTGATGCGACGTAGATTTGTTTAACTAACCTGCACAAACATCACCCGCACAGGTACAGTTCGCATATTTGTCGTCCCATCCATCACATTGGCAATCTTTTGCTTGGCAACATAAGGTCATTGGAGGATCTGTGAAGAATCATGCTTCGTTTTCCAACGAGGCGAACAAAATATACAAACGAACCGCTTGTTGATGTGTCGATACACGAACAAATGAGAAGTACGTTTAAGAAAGTAAGCCGCATTCTGGAACATTCTGTTAGTGCTGAGGAAGTGAACATTCTCTGCATTTTATATCGTATATTCAACTTTATGATAGAGTGCAAAAAACAAAGTGTAACGGCAAGTGAAGGTGCTCTCTGGCATAAGGCCCTGTGACCTCCGCGTACGAGAGAACTTTACAACTACACGTGGAGTGGATAAGTGAGATCACAGCGGAGAGAGAGAGAACTACCCGATAGTTGCACGAGATTGAAATAATCCCACCACGTTTAGTAATCGGATTGGTGAGGGTCAAATCCGATTAACGGATGGCATATTTGCTGTCACATATGCAACATTTTGCAGTGTGGCTTAACTTCATCGGCGGATCTGAAAAGAATGAAAGGATACATTTAAGTTGGCACTATTTGACAGGATAGAAACGCTACAAGCCAACAACGATTGCAGTCGCAGCGAATCTCACTGACGCCAAAACATACAAACAAAGAGTGGACCATTCATTTGAGAAGATTCACACCGCTGTGGATACCTGCACTTGTTTAGAACGTTTAGTCGAGTCGCGTTTACATACTGAAAGTCCCACATCGGTATTACATATCCAATGGAACAGCTTCTTCAACAACTCCACAAGATTAAGTTGCTCGGCTGCAGCGCTCAAGCGATAATTCGTATTTGCCTTGCAATGGGTATTGAGAGAAAAAGTGAGCAATCTAGTTCAAGGAATGAGTGGGTTTCCCCCGCGTCTCGTTCAATGCTATATTCGCGTATCATGATCACTCTTCTCCCTTCGATTTAATTGCTCTCGATGTTGGCATGCGATTAGAGACGTGCACTCGATTCGCATATGAGAGTAAGTTTGGTCAAATTATGAAACACATGAATTGAACACCGAACCTCTCCCACTTCATTAAGTGTAATCATTTTGTAGGTTCATCCCTATGGGCAAGTGGCAATCTCTCTAAAAACATGGCAAAACCTTGAGGTTCTGTGTAGCATCTAATCAATCGGCGAAGGGAGGAGCGAGAATACGTGTCTCTTTCGACACATCATTCAAACCCATCTCTCTCTTAGTGGTGGTGAGGAAGCTGACGGACTGTCAACTTTCTACTTGCTGTCGTTATTCTTATTCTGATTATCGGATAAATGGAAAATAGTGAGATAATCCACTCACCTCCACTCACAGTATTGACGATTTCCTCCACTTTATGAGTGCGTCTGCGAGTCGTCCGGACTAGGGTGGCGCTGTCTCCAAAGAAAGTTTTGAGACTGAAAAGAGACAATTTGGATCAAAACTGCCTCTTTCACAGCGGGTCAGACGGGAAATTTTTGCAGAAAAATCACCTTCATTATCGCCTCATTAAGACCTTATTATCTCGTCCAGTCTCTCTCATTCCTAGGATAATAGGTCTCCTCTCGCCCTGTCTACTTTTCGATTGCTCGAAAAGAGGGGAAGAGGTATCAGAAATTTGATTCGAATTTCTGCCAAATGTGACCCTGAAATGCTGACGTTGTTCAAATCACCACGGAATCGTCATCGGTGTATCGGAAAGCGGTCCTGAGAACTGCGGATCACGAATCAGCACGAGTTGCGCACCCATGGTTTTTTTTAGGTTCCAGTGTATATTTTTGAGGGTTTTGGTCATCCGGTGGAAGCATGCGATCGTGCCGTCGAACATTCAAGCCCTATAACTTCGCCAACACAGTAAGTGCGCGGAATGTCGCGCACAACTCTGAGAGTCCGTCTTGGTACTGTAATTAGTTCTCGTAGAGATGACGAAATGATGGATTCAGATGAGTGCTACAGAATTGTATACGCTTGGATCTACGAAACACTCATTTTAGCACCAAAAATCAGAAACTGACATTTTATCCTGCCTGCGTCATCTGCCAAACCGAACTAGTTCTAGGGGATTTGTAATTGGTTCGGCTAACATACACTAAAAGATGCCCCAGCGTCTCCTCAACAATTCTATAGAGAGCTTTTTGCAAAAAGCTATCTTGTTCTCTTGCACGGTCGCATGAAAAGTCGCGCGCGAAAATGGTCGTCTGACTAAACGAGGCAAGACTCTTTCATGGAGATGGATAAATTGAGAAATGTACACATGGTTTTGTCCGCCTTGGCGAGATCTACAACCCTGTATGCATATCGATCCTCAAAATTCTCAATACCGCACAGCAATCATGGATATTTCAGTTTTTGTCTTGCTGTCGTCACCTGCCAAATGGAACTAGTTCTCGGGCATTCATAACTGGTCGGGGAAAAACACATCAGAAGATGCGCCAAAGTCTCCTCTACAATTCTATAGAGAGCTTTTTTTCAATTTTTTGCCCACATCTTGAGATATCGCAGCTGAAAGGTGAAAAAACGGCGATTTTAGCCTTCGAGACGCGAAACCGTCTCGGAAAAACGTCTGGAATACCGATGAATATTCATGATTGTCTGCAAAATTTCCCGTCTGACCCGCTGTGCTCTTTTTATCAAAACGAGGCCGTTTTGATGAAAACGTCTCGTTTTCGTCTCGTTTTGATCAAAACTTTCTTTGGAGGCAGCGCCACCCTTGTCCTGACCTGAGAACAATGAAAAATAATTTGTTGTTTGATATGCAGAAACCTGATAGTTAAACGCACAATGACGGAAACATGTTCACTTCCGCTGTTCCAACGCGACTAACAGAATCTTCCAGAATGCGCCTTTCTTTCTACAAGTTCATGATCATTTTTTCATGTATTGGCCACTCAACAAGCGGTTCGTTTGCATATTTTGCTCGCCTTGTAAAGCAAAACATAATTCTTAAGACAGAAATTTTCTACGGATCGACCACCGCTCCAATACCCCTGGAACAGCCCATCTCAGAATCGGCTCAAAATTTGTGTGTTGGTTCCTTTGGGGGTCCAAGTACGAAAAGGGGTAAAAAAAATTTCGGAAAAATTTTCCCTTCGAGACCCAATTCGAAATTCCCTTGGTCATAACTTTTTAAATTGGCGGTTTTGAGCGGAATAAAGTATACCAGTGTGCTCGGGAGCATGAGGCGCACGTTTTTATGTCCTATTCACTTTTTCGCGAAAACGCCATTTTTGAGTTCTAGAACATTCGAAATTTCACTGATTTTTTTAAAAAT
>JACMIG010002688.1:0-12067 GCA_014805385.1 Levipalatum texanum | reverse complement strand
AAAATAGATCACTACGCTGCTTACCGCGAAGGTATGTAGTTCGCGTGTCGCCTCCGCATCACTATAATACCGGACAATACGTTACTATCGAGAGGCACTCACAAATCTGCCTTGTAGTTAGCCCGGCCTCGCTCTGCAAGCTTCTCTGCGGCATCAATCGGAGCGGGAACAGCAATGGGCCCCGTGACGATGCCAGTGGCGTAGGCAAGAGAGTTCGAGACGGTCTGAAAAAGACATGAAGGACCCGGGATTCGAACCCGAGACCTCTCACTCCGTGACGGAGCTCTTTACCACTGAGTTACACCCCTGTATCGCCGTTCGTGTCTAGCCCCGTTCATATTTCATTTGCAGTGTAGATACGTCCTTGCAACGAAAAATAAAAATATGATAATGGTGAAATGTGACGTTACATATCTCCAGACTAATTTAGCAGGAATCTAACTGTATTTTTTCAAAGATCACGTGATATCCCGCGGGGGAATCGATGAAAAATCGATTAATATTATACCTCGCACTCGTCGAGGTGCATAATGCGGCCAGTCGATCCCGGCACCTCACCAATAACCGTGAACCTCACGGGACGCGCAGTGCCCTGGAAAAATTTATAAATAATTTTTTTTTTTTTAATTTATAAATAATTTCCCTTTATTTTTAAAACGATTTGAAAATAAAAAAAAATATCTTGTTTTTATTTATTTTTCTTAAAAATGTAAAAAAAATAAAAAATAATATATTTGTTAAAATAAATAGATCATAACACGACAAACCATGAGGGCTCGATGGGGAACGGCGACCCATTCCTTGAGATTCGGATGGCATCCCTGCTTGCCGAGGACCGTGCCCGGTTTGACGTTGTCCGGATTACGGTCCTGAAGTATCCGCAGTTAAAAAAGGAGTTCGAGCAGTCAAATTTGCATTGATTTATATGTACGTTTGGCCTGAGTATGGAACCAGACTCAGGCCAAAAGTGCATATAAATCATGATTGCTCGAACTCCTTCTTTAACGAAGAAGTAGGAGCAACATTTCAGATTACGGTCACCGTGGAAATCAGACCACACTCACAATCAGGCGAAAGTGCAAGTGCACTTTGGCCTGAGTCTCTTTGCCACAATTGCCCCAGCTGTTTTACGGTTACGGAACTTTGCTCCTACTCCTTCCTTAACTAATAATAACGGGGTTCAAATAAAAAGTTTTGTGGGAGAATGTAAAATAGGAGACGCAAATTTTCTTTACAAGCTTTCTCTCTCTCTTTCTACGCTATCTTGGAAGAAAGCTTGTATTTCAATCCCAGCTATACATTTGAACCCCTTTCTCCAAGATTGAATTGATCAATATTTAAATTAATCGGTATTCAGGCTCTCTTTTTAATTGATCGATATTTAAATTAATCAATAATATCCACTTACCATTGTCGTGATGCGGTAGTTGCTGTTTCGCATCACGACAATCATCGTGATAGTCGGCTGGCATTCATGACTCACTAGCTTGCACGCCCTCTTGATCTGCTCGATTTCCGTTGCCAGCTGTTAATATATATATATATTTATTGCAATCAATCAATCAATAAATAATACAATGAGCAAGTTTTGCCACTAAATAAATAAAGGGGATATAATGAAAAAAAAGTCCGCTGTAGTCAACTTCCCCTGCCCGTAAAGTGCACTTCTTGCCTGCATGTGCACGCAAGAAGTACACGTTACGAGCAGGGGACGTTTACTACACCGAACTTTTTTTACTATATCCCCGGTTATAGGTACGGACCTTCCTGAATTCTCCCTCCGACTTGCCGTTGCGGTAGATGACGATCTCTTCCGGGAGCTTGCGGCAGGCCTTGGCAAACATCTGAAGGAATTTTTCGATTATTCGTTTTCAAATTCGAATGTTTGTCTTCAGTTACGACGAGGTAGAAGTAAAATGCATTGCATTGAGTTATAAGTACAAGTATGTTTTAAGCACAATGCATTACATCGATTGCGGTCGCGACGTGTTCCACCATGTTGAGAATGAGCTGCTCGCCGGGCGCCTGCATCCAGTACGTCCCCTGGAGCTTGACGCCTTTTTCCGTCGTGTAGGCCATCTGAAAGTTGTGACTCTCAGAATCATGGATTAAATTTCATTAAAATTTCGATATTTGAAACAATTTTCACAGAGATATTCAACGTAACGAGATCTGTAAATTTTCACTATATTTCTTTTTATGTTATCACCTTTTATGTTAAATTTATATTGATGCTCTTAAAATATATGGAAATCGTACCCCGACAGTTGAAGGCTCGCTCTGGGGGATGCCGGCTTGGCGATCTGCGAAGGACTGCGCGCCCGCGTGCGAGACGAACAGGCCGATGTACATGCGAGTGGAGCAGAACCATCGAGCGGAGCTGAATATTTAATCATTCAATAAATATTGAGAATAAGAATAAATCAATCAATCAATATCGAGGATTGAAAAAAACGATTGGGAACTATGTGCACCCAAGAAGTTCATTTTGCAGTCAGGGGATGTTTGTCGGCGGATTGAACATTCCGGACAATACGCTCATCGCCCTACGATCTCTCTCCACTGTTCTCTCTCCTTCTCTAACCGTCAGATTTCAAGAGAACAGTGGAGAGACATGGTAGGACGATGAGCGTACAATTCCGTACGATTAATTCCGCCGATATTACTATACCTAACTTTTTATTTGAGCCAGCGCTATTATCTCGCACGACAAGAATTACCACTTCGAACCCCGTTTCATGACTTATGTGATTCGATTGACAATGGAAAGGGGCTCGAGGAGGTAGATCACAAGTGAGCGCAGTCCGTCATTGGTCTTATCCGGGCGTGGGAATTAGAACGCTCGCGGTTCTCTACAATACGCTTACTCATAAGCCAGCTGCGGGGTGCTTTTGTTGTCGGCAATCTTCCGACTGAGGCCGAGGTTGAAGTTGATCCCGCCCAACTTCTGGTTGAACTTCATCATGATGTTGTTGGCTCCCATCGGCTTTCCGCCTGCCACCTTTAATTTAATTAATACTAAATTAATAAATTTAATTAATATTTTAAATTAATTATTTAAATTAATATTCAATTAATTAGTTATGTAAATAAATTAATATTAAATTAATTAGTTTAATTAATATTAATTAATTAATTAATACAAATAATCGTCACTTCTTTGAGAATGCGCGAACAGACGTGCTGCGTGACGACTCCGTAGTCCTTCTCGAGCAGCTTCAAATTCTCTGGAAAAGAAAATTGTATATTTTTAATTTTAAAAAGGGTAATCTAAGTTTGGGAGGATTTTGTACCATGTTATAAGATTTTCCGAAATAGTGACTAACAAACAGAAAGACGGCACATTGTTGAGCGCAAGTTTTGTGAAAAGAAAAGTTGAATCCCCCCCCCCCACTTTCTGATCTTCAGGAAAACGACACAATTGTGAGGAACTTGGCCTGCTACCGTAACACAAATTTGTTCTACTATTTCACTGATGGCACAATTGTTTTAAAGAAGGAGTAGGAGCAACATTCCGTGTCCGTAAAACAGCTGGGGCAATTTTGGAAAAAGTGCCTTATTTTCCAGACACAGCCCAAAGTGCACTTGCACTTTCGCCTGAGTCTGGTCAGATTTCCATGGTGACCGTAATCTGAAATGTTGCTCCTACTCCTTCTTTAACAAGGGGAGTCCCTTGGTCGGGCATGGCGGATCCGAACCGGATATGGGGCGCTGGATTAGTCTAATCATAAGACACGAAAATAAACCAAATCTAGCTGCTAAGCGCCAATACGGATTTTTCGGACCCATGAGGGGGTATCATGGTCGATGACCGAAACTGAAGTTCTGTGGAATCAACTGAAGAGTGTTCCAGTATACTCAAAACGTTGTGTACATACATTTTTGAGCAATCATAATGATTCCACAGAACTTCGGTTTTGGTCATTTTCGACCATGATACCCCCTTCATGGGTCCGAAAATTTCGTATTGGCGCTTAGCAACTTTTGTTTATTTCTTAGTTTTATGATTATTCTAATCCAGCGCCTTATATCCAGTTCGGATCCGCCGGACCCGGTCAAGGGACACCCCTTGTAAGAATAATTACCGTGCACGGAGTCCGTGTTGTCCTGGGTGAAGCCGAAGATGGCGAGTGCGTTCTTCTGGACGCTCGCGAAGAATCGCTCCATTTCATCAAAGTGAGAGGTGATCGAGTGGATTTCGACCTGTATACCGATATGTATATGATCGTATGTGAAGGTCTGTCCGTCCGTCCGAATGTGAAGCAGATCTGCGGCTACATAAAAATATACATTTGGCTAATCAGTTTTTTCAAGGGAGAAAAAGTTAAAACAAGAATGCTAGAAACTGCCAAAAAAGACGTTTCTAATTATCATGAGAAATACAAAAGTGCGAGTCTTACATTTCGATTGTCCAGATCCATGCCTCGTTCGCGTCCGATTTTGATCAGGTTGTCAACGGCTTGCCTGAAATGGCTCGATTAGAGTTGTATAGGCAAAAGGCTAGCTGGACACGAACCTTCGATCCTGTTTTACCACCCGGAGTCCTTATCCCCTGCACTAACTTGACAAGGATTTTCAGAGAATTTGTACGGATTAAAAGAAGAACGGCAAAAGTTGTGGAGGCCCAGGGATTCGAACCCTCAACCTAATACTCTACCACCGGAGTCCTTTACCACTGAGCTTACCGGGCATCGCTCTCTCGCATGGCCCGATCGAAAACGAGGACGTAGAGCTTCTTTCCTCCACTCCTCGCTGGGACCGCGAACGTCATTCCCTTATCCATGCGCCACTTTTCCGGGAACTTGAAGTCCGCCTGGAAAACGTTTAGCATAGGTTGATCACTAAACACTGTATTAAAGAAGTAGTAGGAGCAAAATTCCGGAAGGAGAAGGAGCAAAAAAGGGCAAGTGCGCTTTCGCCTATGTCTGCATTTTAGAATATTTTGTCCACAATTTCCATGGCTGTTTTACGGACCGGAATCTTGCTCGGCCGACCCACTCTAAAATTTCATATTTTACTCGGAAAGAGCGTGAAAAATGCTGCAAGATTTAGCTGCAAGCTCCGAGCAAGATGAAAATTCCTTAAAATTCATAAAAACTACTTTCATGAACGTTTGGTATCTCCTTGCAGCATTTTTTCCGAATAAAACAAAATCATAATATTTTAGGATCGGCCAAGTTCCATGTCCGGAAAACAGCTGTGGAAATTGTGGACAAAATACACTTAAACGCAGACACAGGCCAAAGTGCACTTGGACTTTGGTCTGTGTCTGCGTTTTAGCCACATTTGTCCCAGCTGTTTTACGGATACGGAACTTTACTCCTACTACTTTTTTAAAGCATTAGTACCTGAGCAGGGCGACCATTTGCATAGAGTATTTCGGGAGGCGGCAGCTCCGTGACTGTGACTTCCATCGGCGTGTCGGTAACTGCCACCTGGAAATAAGAGGGGTCCAATTAAAAAGTATGGTGTAGTAAATCTCGGCTGCCTGTAAAGCGCACTCTTGCGTGCAGAGAGTGCATTCTACAGGCGAGATTAAGCACACCATACTTTTTAATTGCACATATCTTATATGGCATGATCAAATTCCGAAAAGGGAACAAAATATGTATATTTAGATAAATAGAATTTTAAGAAATTTTATCATTCTTGCGCGAAGTTATGTATGAATTTTGCACAATAAATTTAATAAATTCTTATTCTAAAATGTTGTTTTATTTTAAGTTTTAGAAACTCACTCCGAAGTACTTCATCACTTCGTTGTTGGCCCCATCAAGATACGCCCTGTACTTCTGCTCGTGAATACATGCTTCGAGAACCGGCGGCTTCTTCTGTGCACTCTGCAAAATTTGAAAATCTTATATCATCCAAAAATGATTTGGATAAAATATCTTTTTGTAACTTTTTAAAACATTTTTACAATATATTTCGCCTGTTTTATGAAAAGACACTGTTTTCACATGAAGTCTTTTATCACGTAAACCGTCACGTAAAATCGTGATATAATAAATAATTGAATTGAAAAAAAACACAAAATATAAGAGGACTTCAATTAAAAAGTAGTAGTAAATCTCGCCTGCCTGTAAAGTGCACTCTTGCGTGCAGGGAGTGCACTTTACAGACAGGCAAGATTTAGTACACCATACTTTTTAATTGCACCCCTCTTATATAGGGCATTCCTCACCTTGATCAGGGCTTCGATCATCTTCGGGTCGGACTTGCTGTTGTTTACGCGCTGGCCGTCGATGATTTCGAGCATCTGAAAATTTACCAAAATGGCGCCGTTTAAATACCATCCCCATGAAGTAAATTTATATTCTGTTCTGTTGAAACACCAGACTGGTTTGAAGAATGATACTATTCATCTAGGAATCGGAGCGTTTCACTGCCAGCCAAACTAAACGACGGTAGATCAATCGAAGCTACGGTAGATCAATAGAAACGAAAGTAGATCAATATGGTTGCGTGGGAAAAGAGGGCCCACCTCGATTGGGAAGAGGGAGATCTTGTCTCCTTTCATCTGCTTGACCAGTGGGAGATCGGGATATCTTAGATCTCTCTGCAAGGTATGAATTATCGACGTTCCAAGGATATTTATTGTCGTCGGAATAAACGTTCCGGACTGTACGCTCATCGCCCTGCGATATCTCTCCACTGTTCTCTCGTTGTCTGGTGGTTAGAGAAACGAGAGAACAGTGGAGAGAGACCGTAGGGCGATGAGCGTATTGTTCGGAAAGTATATTCCGCCGACAATAGTTTCGTATATTTTATGCAGCGCGCTCGCCCTCTTACTCACGCGCACTTTTTGCGCTATTAGCACATTCCTGTACCATGTTTCTACCCGCCTCCCTTTGTATCGCCAACTTTATTCCAGTTGCCTCGGACTTTTTAGCACGCTTAATTGCCCAAATTTTTCACTGGAATCAGCACCGCATGTTCAATTGTAAAATATGGGCAGGTCGACAAAAAATCGATAAATTCGTACCCTGTACGTGTTCCGAAAATGGTCTTGGACAGTGGTCGTGTTGCCGTCCTTCGTCGTGAAGGTTTCCCTACGAATTTTTCAAATAATTTATAAAAAAAATAAGGATCAATCGATAATCCCGGTCAATAAATAAATAAAACTACCTGGCAGCGGAGTTGCGGGAGAATCCCTTGAATTCGAAGCGAGCTTGCTTTCCCTTCTCCAAATGAATTGTCTGGACCATGAGATCTGCATAATTTTTTTTAAAAGAAGTATTTATTTACGTAATTTTTAGATATGTATAAATTTAATTAATGAATAAAAAGGGTACTTTTCAGTTGACGCTGTGCTTGCATATTTTTGGTCACATCGCGTGGGTCACAGAACTGCTTGATGAAATCAACGAGGTTTTCCCTTGCGAAGAACGGCGATGTCTTGGCTGGAAAGGGGAGATTTCATGTTAGAAAAACGGGGGAGTGAGAGCAAGATTCCGTTTCATGAAAAAAGGTGGGGAAACCACGGCAAAAAATTGATTGGGTGGCCACGGCTAACACCACGATGGCGCTGACTACAATGAAAGTTTTTTTCTAATCAAAACGAGCGAATCGAGACGTTTGGAATAAAACTAGTAGTGTTGGCAAATGAGACACGAAAGGCGATGAGACAGACGTTGATCGTGAACTGTTTCGTGTCTCGGAGACGTCGTGTCTCATGAGACACGAGAATATTCTAACGAGATTAGAATGCGATTTCCATCCGTTTTTGCCCTGGATCCGATCGAAATTAGACTCTAATGAGAGTGAAATCTGTCTCGCGTCTCATGAGACACGAGACATCGCTTCGCTCACTCACTCGTGTCTCCTGAACATCGAGACAGGCCATGAAACATCCTTCTGTCTCAAATCGCCGTGTCTCATTTGCCAACCCTAAAAACTACCTTTTTGATCAAAAATTACCTTTGAAGACAGCGACGACTTACTGTATACAGTGGTTTCCACTCGGCGACGTTTTCTTCGCGTGGTGTAATAAACGTAATAATGGGTGCACTACACCATGGTGTAGTAAACGTAAGAATGGGTGCAACTCACAATCGACTTGGAGTGCCATGAAGCCTCCCATGGGGCGAATGCCCTTCTCCATTCCCTGCTTCACGACCTTCCCTCCAGGAATCGATGCGTCCGGCTTGGAGGTGGAGGTGTAGTAGGCCTTGTTGCCGAATTGCAAATGGCGAGTCCTGGAATTATGGGACTTTTGGATATCGATTTTTTTAAACATGAATTTTCCCATGAAATATCGAATTCACCACAAAATCAACGTTAGGGTTAGTAGAATCCATCTTCAAACGTCTGTCGTCCCTACCTTTGTTAGATTCTCACAGGTGCGAGAATAGACAAATGAGGAGACGCCAGACGTTTGAGGTCAGAATAGAAGCAACTTCTCTAATTACTGCCATTATGGAAATCCAGACCAGACATAGGACAAAGGTGCATTTGCCACCATTGCCCCATAATTGGCAAGGTGCCAAAACGTTGGTTGCTTCTTTCTGGCACCTTGCCAATTCTGCCAACCGTGCCAGAAATGCTTGCCTGTCGAGCTTCTGCCACGTTAGCACTTCGAGGAACTGCATGCCCGGTCGCTCGAGGATGTTCTTTTTATAGGTGTTGACAGTCTCGACGTGTCTGAAGGTGTAGGTGATGCCCTTGAGACCGCGAATGAATGTAGAGGCCGCTGCTGGGATGTCGTCCTGCATTATTAGTATTATTATGATTATTTTAATATATAATTATTATTATTGTTATCATTGAAAATATGCATCTGGAGTACAAAAACCCATTCCCCATCAAATATTGTGCAGCACGTACCTTCTCGATTTCGCCGTATAAAACTTCGGCTGGGACGTCTTCGCCGTTTTCGTTTACGTACTTGCCCTTCAGAGGCTCGTCCTTCAAATACATCGAACAGCCGTAGTCGAAGGCAAGTTTGCACAGGCCCTGAATCGATCAATTTAAGTACGTATTAAATAGAAGAAGAGATGGAAACAGCTGCTCTTATAACGGAGGTGCAAATAAAAATAATATTTGGAACCGATAGACAGCGCAAAACGAGAGACACAGGTCTCGTTACAGCGTCTGTGTCTCTTGTTTTACGTTATCTCTCACTTCGCAACTTTTATTTTTTAAATGGCAGGATGTTAAAGATATTCCCGTGTGCCCAAGCAATTCAAATTTCCCGTTCCGCGAAAATGTCGTTATCTCCATAGTCCTTTCCGTGATGAAAAGGAATTTAGTGATGAAGCTTTTTAAAATAAATAATGTGTACCGCAGTGGCTGAATCCGTTCCGACGAGCCTCTCACCATGGCGACGGATGAAGAATTCGAGCAGTTTGTGGAGGGCATCCCTTCGTAGCTTGATGGAAACACTGCAAGTAAATACGTCAACACTGTAAATACGTCAACACTGTAAATACGTCAATACAAGATGCTACGACAAGGCAAAGGCGCCAGCGCTCATTATCTTTTACGAAAGCTTTTCTACATATTTTCTTTCGACGACCTGAAATTTGCAACGCTTAAAGCTATTTTTTTCGAGAGAAAAATACGCAGTAAAAGAGATTAAACGGTTGTTCAACTGAAAAGTTCGGTATACACTTGTTGAAGTGAATTTTAAAGTCCGGGGAAGTTTACTACATGGAACTTATTATTTGAACTCCCGTTATATTTTCAAGCCAATAAGAAATTCTATTTCACTGACTCGTCCTTGCCGCCCTTGGTGTGGAAGACGAACTCGTTCTTATCGCTGTGTCCCGTGAAGACTAGCTGAAATTTTGAAAATTAATAACTTTATTTATTAAATATATTATTGCTTATTAAAATGTGAATATTATATTATCTTTATTTATTTAATATATAATATATACCTCGTAGCGGTAGACGCACTTTCCGATGTTCGATACGTCGAGCGCGAATCCATTGACATGTGCCTTGCGCTGCTCGCCGATGATCTCGCGCTTTCCTTCTGGTGCTGCAAGGTAGCGCAGTGGTTATGCAGCGCCCCCACGAGTTTCGACACGCGGGTTCGGATCCCGGGCGCTGCATTCGATTTGCCGCAGGCGGGATCCGAACCCGCACCTTATATTTCGTGATTGCGCGACGGACCTAATATTGTCGGCGGAATAAACGTTCCGGACTGTACACTCATCGCCCTGCGATCTCTCCACTGTTTCACGTTGTCTGGCGGTTTGAGAAACGAGAGAACAGCGTAGAGAGATCGCAGGGCGATGAGCGTACAGTCCGGAATGTTTATTCCGCCGACAATATTTCGTGATTGCTCAACAGATCCATTACACCAACCTGGCAGTTGGATGGCATCCTCCTCCTTTTCTTTCTTGAACTTGACTTCGTTCTGTCGGTCGCGTTCAGCCAGTGCTTCGGACCGTTGACGCAGCTTTAGCTCGACGTCCTCTAGCTGTCGTTGAAGCGCTCGTTCTTGCTCGAGCTGCCCGTCGTGGTCCATGTAGCCCGAGTCGTTGGGCTCTTCTCTCTTTGGCTCTTGGCCATAGTACGCTGATGGTTGGTAGCCGGACATGCTGGAAAAAAGATCGAACATGAATACTGGGAAAGATGAGCTCGGATTGCAGCGAGCTCTCTATTGAAAAAGGACTGGGAAGAACTTCTTGGCAAATTGCCCAGTTTTAATGGGAGTGCATTTCTCCAGACGTCGACGTATGGAAAAGCTGCAATTCGATACGTCGATGTCTGGGAGAAATGCACTCCCATTAAGAGGCAAATTGCCAAGAAGTCATTCCCAGTGATTCATTAAGCAAAATATGAAGAAACAAGAAGAGCTGAAGGAGTACTAAGTGCATATGCACGAGCGGGAGTGGATTACAATGAACACACGTGGACTTGGAAAAGGGTCGCTTAGAATCTATATGGGGGGCGTTGTAAGAGCAAGCGAGCGCTGCATTCAGTGCAGCGCCAATCTCGTTTGGAACAACAGCCCCTTCCCTTTCGCCCCTGATCTAAACGCAACGCTATATTGAGGTGTTGACACCTCAGCACCGGAGCACCGGAGTAAACACACTCTCGCTTTCTCGAGTAGTAAAACACTCTCCCCCCCCCCGCACCATCAACTAGCGCCGTATCGGAGATTCTTTGACTTTCGAAGCGAAGAATTCGACTTTTTTCATGGGAAATCGCCCTTCGCCAAGATAAACTTTCAATTGGCAATTTAACCCTAGACAAAAACGAAGCGCCGCTCGCTTTCCTCCCGAGGGAAAGCATGAAGAAGGAGGGAGGAGGGGAATTTTTTCAAAGGGAAGCACCGCGTTCCTAAAGGGCAAATGTAGCGGCAATGTAGGGACACTGCATGTGCCCTTTATGCTGAGCCAGGCACTGCTCGCTCAATGGGATTGGAGGGCCTTCACTGTGGAAATAAAGGCCGCTTATCACTTTCGCTTTTTCTAACGCGCTCATCTTCCTCGCCCTTACGGCAGAATGATACGGAATCAATTGATAAGGCGGAGGTCATGCGCCGATACGGGACTATCTGGTATTCTATATAACGCGTCTTATGAGATCGTTAGGCACCATGGGAAAGGTTCGAGCAGAAAGCTAGAGTGGGGGGATCGGTTAATGATCATCATCTGTCTGGCTCAAATGATCATCATAAATGATGATCATTTGAGACATTTGGGCGAAATGTTCATCATTTAGATGATCATCGAGCCAGACAAATGATGATCATTAAACGCTTCCCCCACTCTACAGGAAGCTATGCTTCTGTCTCTGAGAAGACACGTTTTATAGTGATTTATTTTTGGGTCTCTATAGGGACTCTATATAACGCATCTTCTGAGAGATTGAAGCCCTCTGGGGACATAGTTCAAGTCTTTCAGAATATGGGTCGTTATAGTGCTCTATATCGGGTCACGATTGGAGCCCAGATTGGGAGCGCTCTTCCCGCGCGAGAGATCTAATATATTACACGCCGATTCGGGACTACATGGTCACAGTGGGCCATCGAGCAGTAAGCATACAATTGGGTGGTCATTCCCAGGAATGGGACCCCCCCGAAGTTCGGAGTTGAAAGTATGGTGCCCCC
>JACMIG010002687.1:0-14399 GCA_014805385.1 Levipalatum texanum | reverse complement strand
GCAGACAGGCGAATTCAAGCGCTTGAATTCGAGACGAGACGAATTCAAGCGCTTGAATTCGCGTCGCCTCGAATTCAAGCGCTTGAATTCGCCGTCGCCCGTCTGGAGACGAAAGGAAACCGACTATTTTAGGCTTGATTTCGACTACCCAACTAAAGACACCAATGATAATACGATTATAGACGCTGGGTGTACGTGCTTCACGATCACACTAACCATATGCTTGCAGAATATTGCAGTAATTTTAGGGATTCTCCGTAGCTCTTACGATAATAATCACAAGTTCACTGATCTGAATTAGCGAGATAAACGGAACGATTAAATACCTCCATCTCCCTCTGCTTCTTCTCGTCGCGTCGCCATTTCTTCGTCTGCACGATCTGTCCGTTGGGACCGAGGGCCATGCCTGGAGGGGGGAGAATTGACACTGGTGATAAATCTCGTGGCAATATTGTCAATAGCGACAAATTTCGTAGTAAAATCATCTGGTTATAAAAATCGCGAAAATATCATACCATGCTGCTGGAGAAGGAAGTTGGTCATGGTGGGGTTCATGGCGCTGAAGGCGGGATGGAAGAAGGGGAGGCCGCCAGGGAGGCCAGCGAGAAGAGGATGAGGGGTCATTGAGGGAAGCATCGAAGGAGCGGGAGTCGAGGGACTCGAGGAGGGGATCATGGCTGGAATGATTAGTGGTAATCAATGTTCTAATGATCCTAATTTTCGTGATAATTAAAATATTTAGCAAAGAATGACATTGATAAACTACGCACTGTTTGAAGAAAGACATGCTAAAATTCTTATTGACATTATCACTAGTGCTAATTGTCGTGATAATATTATCAACAGTAATAACGCTCATGGTAATATTTACCCGACGACGTGGGAATGGCAGCGGGCGGGGCGATCGGCGGCGTCTTCAGCTTCCTCGGAAGGGGAGGAGTGGAAGGAGACACGCGGGAAGCGAGGGCAGCAGCGAGTGAACTGCAATTTCCGATCTTATGTTCTTTAGTGAACGATCCATTGTGAATCCATGATGCTAAAAATTCGCATCAAAAGAGGATTATGAAAAAATCTCTACTACTCTCTGAATTGTTTTGTAGACATATTTTTAAAATAATTTTATATTTACAAAGTATTATTGTTACCTCATCCCCTGCATCCTGTCCTCCTTGGGCACGACGGATCCTGTCGTCGTCCCCGGCATAGAGACATTGTTGTTGTTGTGGTTGGCTAGGAGGTTGGACATGGACGAGGAGGACGACGACGTCAGCAGCGACGCTGCCGAGGAGACGTGTGAGAAGGGAGCATGTCTACAACAGAACCGCCATTGTGGGGTATCGAACCGGCGTGTGTCATAGACCGGCAACTTTACCATTGCGCCATACAACCAAACCGTTACAAATATGAGCACTAAACTACAGTACCCCGGCACGGGCGTAGCCGAAGACGATGAAGACGAGGATGGGGACGAAGGCATCGCAGAGGATGAACCATTCTGAATCGGGGGCGGCCCGCCGTTGACGGTGCGCGTGGCCTGGTAGTCCATCTGAAAAAGTAATAATATATTATCACTTGTAAAAATCTCATCATATTATTGTCACTAGTGATATTCCTCGCGATAATATTATCATTAGTAATAAATCATTGATCTTTGATCTCCGATCTCTACCTTGAGCCTCGTGAACTCGGCATACTCCGCTGTGTGCTTCTTGAGATGACAAGCGAGGGTGGAGGTATGCGGGCCCTTGAGCTGATAGGTACAATCTCCGATTATGCATCTGTAATAATTATTGATCTTTGACCTCTGATCTTTGCCCGTTGATCTACCTGCTGAGATTCTCGGCCTTGTCGTAGACGAAGTACTTCCAGACGGGAGTCTGCTTATTCGTCCCGCCCGATCGAATACTGGCAGCCGGATTACGGTGCCACGACCAGTCGTCCTGCAGAGAAGTCTTCCATCTACAGATCTAAAGGAGTACTGTAGCTCCTGGACATAGGTTTGTGTCTTTCGATCTAAAAGGGAGCCATCTGGAGGTATGCATACTGTAACTTCCGCAGATTCGTTTGCATCTACAGATCTAACTGACATGCTACAATTGATTTCATAATATAGTGATGATATTGAAATCTTTCCGGCAGCAAAGTACTCCATTAGAAGTTTACTGTAACTGCTGTAAATAGGTTCCCATCTACAGATCTAAAGGAAAGCTTTCGCAATTTTCGCGCGCACCTCGGCGAACAGCTGCGCAGTCGGCATTGCGGCCACGGCGATGGAGCCGGGGACGGAGGGCGTCGGGGTGGGCGGAGCCGTCGGAGTCATCGGATGGAGAAGAGGAGGACCGAGGGGATCCGCCTTCAAGAGGGTTACGGTAACTTAGAAGATGGCCGTTACGCGTCTTCAGATATACGCAGCTCACTAATGATACATCTGCGATCGCTTACGTCAGGAAAAATAAAAAAAGGGTTACTGTAGCTTTCGAATTGCCCCGGTACCCCCAGTGCTCTCTATGATAGGGTGTACTCAAATGAGGAATGCTGTGTCCCCTCTCCGCTCATGACTCGGGCCGTTTACTGGCAAAGGCAAACATACCGCAAACACACATGATCGCGCTCGGGATTTATTGTCACCTGCACGCAGAATTATAACCGCAGTAAGTACCCCCCGCCCCCTCTTCTCTTCCATCCCCTTTAAGATTGCAGATCCACTGGAGACAGCGTGTCTCTCCCCGAGTCGAGTGACCTCATGCACTCATGAGGATAAAGAAGTTGACTAAAGAAGTCGACCTTTCCCAATCATTGAGACCACCCATGGGTACCGAGGAGGTCGAAAAAGAACTAGGCAATAATAAGATGAGGTCTGCTCCACTTCTCGATTACCCTCGCCTGCAGGTACCTACAGTACCCTTTCATGGATAAATAGCTACAGTACTGCTTCCCATGGGTTCCCTGCCGGTACCTACAGTACCCTATTCAGGAATACATACCTACAGTACTCATACTCATGGGATCCTTGTAGAGGATCCCATGAGTATACAGGGGATCCTCTACAAGGAATACCTTTCCAGGGGTACTCTTCAATTACCTACAGTTCTCATTCCCGATGGGTACCCTGTGGGTACCTACAGTATCCCCTCCCAGGAGTACCCTATGATACTTACAGTACTCCTGGCAATGGCAGCGGTCCCTCTACAGCATAGGCACGCTGTATTTTCGCTATAAAGTCAACTTCAATCGGCAGGCCCCCCGGCAGTTGTGTTGGAGTGGTTTGAAGCGAGCGGGATTGGGCAATAGGGAATGAATTGATATGGGAGGGCCTCTCGTTTGATGGGGTACACCGAATAAACCTCCAATACACCCACAGGAGAGAGATCACTAGAGCCCTGGAGGCTGCCTCAACGATGGAAACCCTCATCCTCCCCTCTTCTCCCTCTCCTCCCTTCTTCTCTCCCCCTCCCTCTCCTCCTCCTCCTCCTCCTCCTCCTCCACCTCTTCTCTCCTTCCCCCTCTCCCATCCCTCACTCTCCTTCACCTCCCTCTCCTCTCCTCCTCCTCCTCCAATCCTCCTCCCCTCTCTCCTCTCCTCTTCCCTTCTCATCCTCCTCTTCCCCTTCTTCCTCCTCCTCCCCTCCTCCCCCCATCTCCCTTCTCCTCTTCTCCTCTCCTCTCATCCCCCTCTCCTCCTCTTCCCCTCCTCCCTCTCCGCTCCTCTTCTCCTCACCTCACCCCCAACCTGTGATCACAGAGAGATGCAGCAAATTGAGAAGCCCCCACTGAATTGAAGCCTTGGCCCTCCCTCCTCTCCCCCCTCTTCTCATCCCTTCTCGGGTGAAGAGATAGGAATGCCCTCCAAGTATCTACTCAGGTGTAAAGGCAACCCGACAATTGGGATCCGGGAATCCTCTCTCTTCTAGAGTCGGATGCCCCGCAGGACTGTCGAACTCCGCAGAGTTCAAAGATCACCTTGAACACGCTGCTGAGCAGTCCCTTGGAGAGGAACTCCATTATGCTTGTCGGCGAGAAGATGTTGTTGTCGTCCTCGTTGTGAGTGCCGTTGGAGGACCTGGAGGGGGTACTGTAGTAGGGGGGAAGGGGGGGGAGGAGAACCTCGCAGACGAAGGCCCGGCTGGACTGGTATCGGACGCATTCTGGGGCGACGCGTCTTCGCCGTCACAGAGGATCGTAGATGGAATCACGACCTATGTACAAGTAGGGGATAGTATATGTGATCTTTAGGATATACATCCGATTTATCACTAACTATAAGCTCATAATTTCGATCCCAATTCTGGCTTTGGGAAACTAGAATTAAAGAGGTTACAGATCATTCTGCTAGCAACCCGAGAATCTTTAGGTTATCGAATCCAATCCCCGGATTCCTAGATCTATTACCCAAAATCCGAGAGATATTCTTGCAAGGCCTTCAACTCAGTTATGGATCCCTCGTTTTACCCCGTCCTTCTCCAGTGATGAACCGTCTCAGCGAGGCATCTCTTCATTACTTATCCTCTAAGCCCGCCGGAATTTAGGCCGGATGCGTTTCGGATGATCGGGTATTTCGGGGGATACCACTAGACATGATGAGAATTCGCCTTTATCGGGCACCGGAACAGACGTCTCAAAAGGCTTTGCCAACTTTAAACCTCTTAAAACCGCTTTTACTATGTTTTTGTTTTTGTTTTGCTAACAATATCTGCTCATGCAGCAAAATTTCATTTTCTGTACCAATCCGACCAAGTAGAGCGCGTGGGAAAATACCTGTGAGGGGAATTCAGATTCGAGTCGACGCATCTTCGATGGCGGCGAATCGGCCGCTGCCGAAGCCACCTCGGCGCTCATCGTAGACTGGAAAGAGAGGGTTACGGTAGGTTAGGGCACGGGGGAGAGGTTACGGTAACACGATGCAATGTCGGAGGCTACACACACAACTTTATTGGCGAGCCCGATCGAGGTGGTGGTTGAGGGGAGAGAAGGAAGAGGGGAGGAGGGGGAGGGGGAGAAGAGGGAGAGGGGAGGGGAAGGGGGTAGAGAGTATGGGCTCTACCCTCTACTCCTCTCGTCAATCTGGCCGCAAATGGTTACAATGATAGCGCAGGGCCACTTCACCCCTAGGCAGTTAAATGGTCCCGAATGCCGTTTGGAGGGAGGAGGAGAGGAGAAGAACAGGGGTAAGGGTAGAGCAGGAGAAGTAAGGGGGAGGAGGTGGAAGGGGAGGAGGAGGAAAGGAGGAGGGGAAGAGATGGAGAAGGGGAAAGGGTAGAATAGGAGAAGTAGGGGGAGTAAGAGGTCCTCTGGAGGAGAGGAGAAGCTGTGGAGGAGGAGTGTTGGAGAAGTAAGGGTAGAGTAGGAGGAGAAGAGGAGGAGAAGAAAGGTGAAAGGAGAGGAGGAGTAAGGGTAAGGGGTCGGGCAACCAATGGAAGGGTAGAGGCCTGTGAGTGCAGGAATGCGAATAGGATGGAAGGGGAGGCGAGCGAGATGGTTGAGACTACCCATCGCAATTTTGTGTATGAACAGAAGGCAACGTCCGACCGGGTACGGGGGTGGAGGAGGGGAGGAGAAGGGTAGGAGGGAGGGAATGAGGAGGAAAACTCCAGCCCTCCGTCGGTTGAAACAGTAACGTGCATGGGAAACCCAAGGGTGAATCAATGTACGGAGTAGGGGGTAGGAGAATATTCCCCGAGAAAAGTGATCATATGACCCTGCTGTCGAATGCTACGCGAGTACAGTCATCGATAGAAATAGAAGGGACCGCCCTCTCGTTCCCAGGGTATTTCTCGATGGTAGTGATTCAACCGTTTTTTAACTGGCGATCAGATAACGCGAAAGAGAGGGGAGAAGCGGTAGGGCGTTATTCTGAGCACATAAAACTACTGTTAACTCGGCTAAGTAAGGCTCCATGGAAAGCTCAGAAAATGTTTTTAGGTTTTACGGAAAACTCAAATATGTCCCGAAGACTAGAGCACAAGGTAGCTTCGAGAATGCAGAGAGTATAAGCCCCTTAGGGGACCCATATAGATTCACCCGTGACATTACCTGACGCAACGATTGGAAGATGAAGAGAGTGAAGCCCTCACTCAGACCTCATCCTACCGGGGGCCCTGGCCGCCCTGATTACTCCGCATAGGGCTTGACCCATGAGTGAGGATAGGTGTCTCTAATACCCTCGGGCATCTAGAGGGAATGAATTGTACGATATCCAAGGGTATACGAACCTCGTAACTCTCTCTCAACTGTCTCAATTCTGACAAAGTTGAGAGAAAGCGGTTTTAGTGGATGTGAAAAAATTCGACCTCTACCCTATAGCTTGCATGAAGCGGTCGAGGATTCTCCTTACCCAGAGAAATTAGACGATTGTTTACAGGCGTCTCCCGACCAGCTGGGGTTCGAGGGTTAGAAAGAGGTGCTAAGTGGGAGCTTTGGGTAGAGAGGGTTCACTCCGCCGGGTAGCGCCCCCAAGTTTATGAAAGGCTCTGGTAGTAGAATAAACTGGGCGGAGAGAGTGAAGTTACTCCCGACGCGCAATATTATGTCGCCCCGGGTTGGGGCAAAGTGAAGGCAATATCTTGGGGTCTGGAAGAGGAGGGAGGGAGAGGGGGAGGAGGAGGAAGACAAGGATAATAAGGCAGTGATCGAACCGATCGCCCATGATCATACAGGGACTTTTTCTTAGCCGCCTGGCACTCTCTCATCTCCCTCTCTCCCTCGGCGTTAGAGAGAACTGAATACGAGGAGACAGCAGACAGTAATACACTCAAATTAAAGTCCCCGTATCGAGGTCTCCTCCCAGTAGGAGGTCGGTCTATCGGGAGCGCGCGCAAAAAGCGTGCGGCAAAAAGGCAATACTCGCGCGCGCTCGGAGAGGTTCACTTCCCAGGATAAAAAGAGGGCAATATACGGTACCCCCCGCATAGGTCAGTTCGGATCAGCGAGTGCGAGAAATCGGGGGTGAGGTGCGAAGGTTGAATCACCCTGTTGAACTATATAGAAGACAGGGAGCTCCTCCGGAGGGCACCTCCATTACGGGCGGGCTTTACGAGAGAACAACAGATGGATAGACGATGATTCTTTGGAAGGGAATCCATGGACATATAGTTTGTAGAACATGCAACCATGCTAGAGACATCGTCGATCCCTCACAATTAGCAGAACTGGTATAACTACAAAAATAATGACAGATTGAACCTGCTTCCAGCCCCCTCCATCTGCTAACTCTCCTCGAGAAGAACACCCAGAGCGGCTCGGAGCTTCAACAAAGACAAATACGGCGCGCTCTCCGGCTGATGGGTGATTGCGGGTGATAGAGTAGAGAACGGCTGAGGGAGGAGAGGAGGAGGAGGGGAGGAGAGGTAGGAGGAGGGGACCGCTTTGAACTGTTTGTCAGGCGAACCGAGCACCTCCTTTCCAGAAGCTCGGCGGTTCAGGCCCTTCTAGAGAGGTTCAGAAGGAGAGACTGTCGTAGTGTCTGTGGTCTCCTATCTCTCTGTGTAGATAGACCAGTAGAAGAGGGAGAGTGTCAGATGGAGATAGAGTGGGTATCTCCACTCTTAAAGGGAGGAGGGCACCTTATCACAAGCACCCGCCGCCGGTGTTCGCCCCCCTCTTCAGAAGGCGAACATGAGGGGAAAAAAGCCCCCAAACGAGCGGTGCCGGGATCTTCACCTTCTCCATCTTGGGGCAATCTGGTCTTTATTACCGTAACGACGCTTACTACACCACAATGCTGCCTATTACTTCAACTGCTTCATAGAGGTCCTCAACGCCCAACCCTACCGTACTCTCTCAGACGCGCTCAGGCTAAAGGAGAGTAGAAGTGAGATGCGTGAGGAATGAAGAAGGGGGGAGTAGGAGGGCCTCCCGAAAAGAATGTCCCTTGAGTATCCCACTCCCCTTCATCCAGATATGATGAGTATTGTCATGTCAAGCGAGGTGAGCATGGAATCCTCAGGGAGCTGCCAGACCCCCTTCTCCTTCCCTTCCCCTCCTACTTTACCCTTCCTCCCGCTCCTCTTCTTCTCCTTCTCCTCCCTTTCCTCCCCCCTCCTCAACCAGCTCCTACTCCTCTTCGCCCTCCTCCTACTTCTCCTCCTCACCCTCCTACCCCTTCTTCCACTCCTCTTCCCCTCCCATCCTCTCCTCCCCTCCGCCCCCACTCCGAAGCTCGAGCCATAATAATACGAAGTGGTGTGATTGGATGGGACCAGGCAGACGTTTACTGCAGTTTGGGGGCCTATTCACTAGAAGCTTCCAATTCCATTCGGGCCGATCACTACTTCTGGGAGCGAGAGAGCGGGGCCTGGGTGAGATGCAGACAGGTAGAGAAGGGGGGAAGAGGAGTGGGCTACCGTTGACAAGGCCCCCTCTCGATTGCGGGCGGACCTATCAAATAAAAAGGTGCTCTCTCTCTCCCCCTTCCAACTCGGGATTGGATGTGAATTGAATGCGGCAGCTGTTGGGAAGTGTAATGAAAACGTACCGGAGCAAAGGACGGGGGACACTTGATCAGTGAATTTTCAAACGATTGAACTCTTCGTAAGACGAGGAGAGTGAGATACACTGGACAACAAAACTTTGATGCATACATACGATTCGGAGAATAATAGTTCCAAAACTATAGGACGAAAATATTAGTAGTATAAAAATCTCTATTTATCCTATTCTGAAGACGCCTGGAGCATTCGCTACTACAAGCCCGCACTGCACATTAAGAAGTACTTACAAGTATTATAGATGTCCCCATTAGAGTCCCCGGGTAACCTCTCCCGGAGACAGCCCTATGAGAAGTGCATGATATGTCACTCTCCAACACGTGCCGGCTAATCCGTGTTTTCAGGTCCCGAGAGGATACGAGTACTAATAGAGAGGGAGGGGGGTAATGCATTGGAGGAAGCGTCAAATAACGAGATTATAGCCAACTGGGCTTGTGGCATTTGGAGCAAATTTTCTTAGGTAACTCTGCAGCTCGAGGTTAACTGCAGATTTTGGACAGTGGAGATCAAAATCATATTATCGTTTTGGGTCCTTAAAGTTTTTTCTCCGACGATCTTTGACACAGCGACTTTTAGTTAGTACTGCAACAGAGAGCATGAAATATGGTCCAGACTGGCCTAGACCACCCAGGGCAGGAGTGAGTACAACTAAAGCGAGCGAATATGAGGGTAATACTCGCTCGGCGCGAGAGAAGCCCCTCCACTCCAATTCTCCGGATAACTGATGATAAAAAGGATCTACTCTCCCTCTACCTGGTAGATTGCAAAAAGGGCGGGGCAGGAAATTGAGGGGCGGAAGAGAAGCAAGGGCTCTATTAGTACTATCGCCCTTGCACAACAAGTTGATATTGCGGAGGCCCAGATTTTGTTCCGATTAGGTACGAAGCTTTCTTCTTTGTCTTTGACCTGTCAAGATAGGTAGAGAAACGATAAATAATGAAGGTAAGACAAATTAACGCAAAAAGCAGCTACCAGATCGCGAGACCGAAAGTCGTCCTCTTTAGACACACCCACAAAGACTATCTGGGCTGATGGAAGCACAAGTTGGGGGATGAGGCGAAAGACGGGGGCTGTCGGGTAAGCGATCCTGATGCAATTAGAAGCGCGCCGAGACAAGAACAAATCGCTGTCTCTGCGGGCGGCGAAATTGAAATCGAATCTGACCGCGCACTGACCCGAGTCGAGTCCTGCTCTGGAGATGGGAGGAGGAGGGGGAGGGGGCAGGAGGAGGAGTAGGAAGGGGAGGAGGAGAAGGAGGGGTAGGTGCTGCGGGAGACTCCAAGACTCCCCCACTACGGTAGACCCCCTCGGGGAGTCTGGTGGGTGGGGGTAAGAGGAGGAGAAGAGGGGGAGGAGCTGTCGAACGAAAGGGTACGGCCCGTGCGGTACGAGAATAGCAACACGAAAGGTAAAGGACACATGAGTTGTCTGCACCTGTTGATGAGCAGAAAAGCGAAAGCAGTGTAGTAAACGTCGTTGTACGGGTAACTACAGTTAACTCGGGCGACGTTTAATACACCACAGGAATTCTCCTACCCCTTGTCTAACATGCCACAACAAGTCTTGAGTGTCCATGATGACGGATGTGCCGCGGGTAACTGCTCCTCGATATGCGGTACCCAGGGGACCCCCGGTTGACCGCCAGGAATGAAGAGCTTTCGGAGAGGGGGAGGGGGAGGAGGCACCCCAGAGGTATGAGGATTTGATGGAGTGCAAAGGAGGCTCGCTCCCCTCTCAAGAGAAGCATATCCATCATGCTCATCGTTGTCTCAGTCACTCGAAGCCCCGGGTCCGGATTTGGGAGCCTGGGTAGGATAGAGCCCCACCAATAGACAAAAGTCACACTTTCTCCCGTCAAGTGGCCTGCTCTCACCCCCTTTTCCAGATAGAGCTCCCCGAAAGAAACATCTTGAGATCCCACCAGGAGGACCCCCTCCGAAACCTGATGGCTGATCGGTCGACCCAATAACCATATTAAGAGATCCTTAGGGAAAGCTCAACAGTTCCAACAGCGGATACTATGGAGACTGTAGGAAACCTTGAATCTTGCAAAATATCACATTGAATTGATTGAAAAGAAGACCTCTTTGGTCTTCGACCCAATAACCATAAGGACCCCTCTGAGCACCTGTGCGGTAAGCTGATCCTCTCCTACTACACAACCTATGAAGAAGCGCCCGACCGACCTTTCGCGGCCCGACCTAAGGATTCATCCTCAGTGTAATGACAATGCTGCGCCAAATCTAACGAGTCGCGCAGTGAAAACTGAAACGGCAGAGACGTGAAGGGCATTTTTGAAGATGATTTACCGCGTAAGCACAGGTTCGGACGCGGAAAAATGCTAGGACTATCAATAAGAGAGGTACCCGGGAGAAGCATCAACCCGAGAAGAGTGTAAGGTAGGAGGGTTCTATGGGGAGGGGATTTACAGTCAGTCCCTCCCAAAGGGGTCAGACACACTTGGTGATCTCCTCTCGTTGACTTCACACACGGATTGAGGGGGGGAGGGTTCGAGAGCTCTCCCTTTAAGTCTGTAGATGCCGGCACCCTCCGCCTGTATCTACAGTCTCTCGTGGACGAGAGGACAGCTCGGATTAAGAGGGGTATTCACTTTTCACTAAATACAAGTGGGTGATCCCCCGACTTCCGGACTTGCACTTTCTAATTTTCGAGTACACTCGCAACAAGGTACAGCCGCTAAACGGTTCAAGTCGAGAACTCACAAACTCAAGTCAGGAATATAAGGTCAATCGAGTTGGGTGGGAGGGTAGTGGTAGGGATGTCCTACTGCCCACTACTTCTTGTCATACCTGATTTCATCGTCTTGGGAAGGTCAATGTCTGCCTTCCTGCGATCTCTCCATCCTTCGTTTTCTCTAGGATGCGAGGGACAAGGAAGGAGGAAGAGGGAACAGGCGACAAAGACCGCATTTCGGGGGCCGAGGAGAGTTAGTGGGCATAAGAAAACGAGGCCATATGCACGTGTGAAGTGAACGGGATCGCCGCTGCTTCGATTTCATCCGACCTCTTGTCCTCTTCCTATACATCGAGAGAGACAAGGCCTGTGAAGAGGTATAGACTGACAGAGACAAGACATATCAGAGAACTTGCAAGAAGTTCGAAAGTATCCGGAGGACCTGCAAAATTACCACAAAGATTACTCAAAGGCTAATATCCTACTGTATCCTCGGCTGCAAAAGACCCGAGAACCCTTACGATCTCTTCTTGATCCCTGGAGTCGGATCGCAGAGTGAGAGTGATCTGAGGGTCGGATTACTGTAGATTATCCCCCCAAGGGTGGACACGGGATTCAGGGCGAGATGGCCATTGAGTAATTGACACGAGGAGCTCTTGGACTGTGAGGGGAGGAGGAAGGGAAGGGGGTAGAGGAGAAGAGGAGGAGGAAGGAGAAGAGGAAGAGGAGGTGTTCAAGGTAAAAGGGAAAGTAGCCTAAACGGCAGGAGGGGCACATTGACCCCTACCCTACAGGAGAAAGTTGTACTGCCGCGTTCTAAATGCAGACACATCCTATATATTTACCGTACTGATATGGGATGATTCCAGATGGGCTGCCATGTCAATAAGGTGAATCTTATCCTCGCCGCCAGCAGGTGAATCCGTGGCTCAACCTCCCCGGATGAAGGATAACTCGGTGGCACTCAGCCTGATGAGTACCCGGCTTTCCAGTCATGTGCTCAGTTCTAGTCGACGATGAGAAGGGCCCCCCGAAATTTATCGGGGAAGGAGGCCAACGTGAAATCGCGGAATTTGTCGTCTAAGAAAGCGGATAGGTTGCGGGTGAAAGGTTAGCGATCAGCTAGGTAAGACTAGTCCGTCATGAGCAGATCATATCCAAGGGATTCCGTAGGCAGATTCACCGGACGACAAAAACTGATAGGTTCCAACTAAATTAGACTAGTCCGCAAGGAGAAAAAGATATCCGGTGGGCTTCCTGACAAACATAAAGCTGAATCACTGCAGGGCTACTGTTCGCCTGAATCTGTCTCGGAAAGGTTGCCTTCTCCTCGCCCCTCCTCCTTCAGACAACGGATGGGTAATGTAAAGGGCGATGCGCCATCGCTCCGGGTAGAAAAGGCCAAGGAAATAATGGAAAGGACGAGGGGCGCGGTAAACGGGAGGCTGGCTTGTGATATCGGGAAAGTTACAACTAGTGTTCTGTTGTTATTCAGCCCAAATTGAGGGTGTTTAGTAAGAAAGTAAGAATGGAAGGCCACGAGCGCAGAAATTAGAGAGCTTGGCAGCTGTAATCAAGCGAAAACCTGACCGGCAGCGAGATAAATCTGTTTCTGAATGGAAAGAGAACAGTTCGGGAAGGCTTGGAGCTGCCATAATTGTCAATTGTGCGTTTAGTACATAGCGCAAAACTTGCTGGTATACGGACCATGAGGATCAGGTACAAAGAAGGAAGAAGGGACTAAGCACTCAGAGGGGAATCGCTCGCCCCAGTTATCACCCTGTTCGAGGGTGAAAAGAGGACATATTATAGGGGCGAGTACTCAAACAGAGACACCCTAGACTATGCTACTCGAGGACGATGACCCAAGCAAGGAAAGGGACATGCAAACGGTATGTTGGTAGCCTCCTCGATTTAGGTAGCGTCATCGAATGTACCTCCTAGGCATGTTGGGTTTCTCTTTTGAGCGTGATCAAAGACAATGTGATTATTTAGTGTTCCATGTTGAAACTTTCACTTGAAAAGTTTTGTCTTACAATTAGTTGAAGAAGGCAGAAATGTTTGTTTGCGGCAGTCCGGTACCCTATAATAATATGCAACCTATGGATGCATGAGGGGTACCGCCTCTTTAGAACGGGTATCAAAATCAAGAGAATAAGAAGAGCTTCCGAGATATTTGAAGAATCCCAAAAAGGTTAGACCCGGACCAAGCAAGTTTATTAGGTGGCCGGCGCGGTAACACCTGAGTTCACCCGGAAGGGTCCTAAAAGGGAGGGGAAGGAGGGAGAGGACAAGGTGCGGTAAAGGGTAAGACCTCTCTCGCTCTCGAGTCAGTAGCCCCGAGGAGCCTAGAAATCGGGTCCAGATGGGTAGAGAGGAGGTATCCGGCCGTAAAGAAAGTCCCGACTTGCCGAGTAAGAAGCAACTACATGTGTTGGGAGACATTTCGGCCCCTGCTCCCACTCTCTCCTTCCGACCTTCGTCATCTTTAAAGAAGAGGAGGAGTAGGCGAGTTTAACCTTCAGATGCCCCCCTAAAATTTACTCCGAATACCGTAATCCTGGAAGATTTTCAGGGACTTAAAGACAACATCGCTAAAGATGGCCATATCTGTTGGTAACTATTGAAAAAATTTGAAAAGTTTGAAACTTTATAAACTTTTATCAATGATTACCGACTGTATGATATTATCCCAGCAAAAGCATAAAGAGATAGGGAAAAAATGCGTTAATTCACATGAAAGAGAGAGAGTCAAGATGGGTTGAAACACCTCCTGGAAGGGAGGGGGAGGGAGGGGAGGGGTAAAAGGACCCTCTAATACGAGGGCAAGTGCGGTAATGCGCGGTGGACACGCGGAGAGGTTAGACCGCGTATGTTCATCTTCCTATCTTTAGGCCTATATACCCCTCATGAACCTACACCTCTTCTACCCGCTCTTTCCTCCTTCTACATCGACTCCAAAGGGCATGAAAGAAAAACTAGAGGAAAATGAAAAGGGTTAAGGGGCTCCTCGATTTGATGTCTTGATGTGGCCAGATCGACGTTTCTCAGGGGACCCCACCAAAACCGATCAAACGGAGTATCACAGATTGACATACGAAGCGCGAGGTGTTCGAAGCCAAAGAAGAAGGCCTTCTCCTCCCCTTCTCCTCCCTCCATGAACCCGGTTTCCTTATTGGATCTGTATCTCTCTCTACCTTCCGTGAACGAGTAAGATCCCCC
>JACMIG010002686.1:0-14399 GCA_014805385.1 Levipalatum texanum | reverse complement strand
TAAACTAGCTGAGGCGTTGTCCACGGGCGCGAAGCGCCCGTGGATTTCGTTCCACTATAATGCGCAACCTATACTGGATCTAGGCTTACGTCGGGGCCGCCTTTTTTCTATCTACTAAAAGCGCGTTAAATAATTCTACTTTGAAAACCAGTGGAGCCCTCGAGCGTAGTTTCCGGAGCGTAGTTTTATCCATGATTTCCTTTTTTAAGAAAATCACTTAGAATTCAAGCGAGAGGAGGAACCAACGCTTCGCGCCCCCTAACGTGGGCGCGAAGCGCCCATCCCCGCCTACTATAATGCGCGTATACTGGGTGCGCGCGAGCCGCTAGGGGAGTCTGGGGGAGGCGAAGCCCCCCCAGCTGGCGGAGCGTAACTCCACTAGTTAGTATTACTATGTTTGTCATTCTTTGTAATATTTCGTCTTGCGGGTCCATCTAATTTTTTTACTCTTTTGTAATGTCATTGATATTGCAATGATAAAGATCTATCTATCTAATTCGAGCAGTTCGACTCCAAGTGTTAAAACCGTACGCAAGTCACCCAAAGCACCAACGTTTTGGTCATGTTGACGATGAAATGTGAGTACCTTACGCGCACACACCTTCGCCCGATTAAATAAAAAAATCTCGATATACCTTCAGTGACCTTGGTGCAACGAAGAAGGAAAGTGTTTTCTTCGGTGATCTCGGCGCAACGATGAAGGGAGGTGTTTTCGACTTAAAATTTGCGCCGATTCTTCAGTATATAAAGAAGAGAGATGGACGTGTATCAGCCATGAAACACCTACTGCTCTTCGCTGCTCTTCTCATAGGATCAACGATTGCTATCGCGGTATGTCACACCTTTTTTTACATATTCACCCCTTGTCACACGTTTAGTCAACCGATGACACACAAATCATCATTTCCGGCATCTTGTGATTTAGACAGATTAGACCTTGCAAACGTTAGATAGCCCGAAAGCCAACAGGAATATCCCCATAATCGGCTAATACGAATTCCTTCAGGTGCAAAGTAAACAAAGCAAGAGCCTAGCGGTAGACGATTTCCCGACAATCAAAGCGGTAAGTAAATATATCGCCTATCTATACATCGCTAGTAGATACATCGATTTATACATCGATTCGCTACACGGATACTTCGAAATTAAATCGCGCGGGAATTGTGGAAAGAAAAGAAACAATCTGCAGATGCAGGACGTGCATGCCGCAGTGTCGGACAATCGAATGAAGAAGAAGCGATCGCCACTTGAGGTACGTCTTAACGTCATTCAAATTCTGACTGACGATATCTCGAATAATATTACAAAGCAATGTTGAAATGTTTGTTCCAAGGAAACATCTTTTTTTCGATCTTTTCCGAAACTCTTTTACATAAAAAAACTAGGATTGTGTACCGAACTGACGTTCGTTTATTTCTTTCTATAAATAGGACTCCTCCACAGGAGTTCTTGAAAGATGACTTTCGGTCCACTGATCTCACCCCCCGCTACACGCATCATCTTTCAGTTTACGAATTTCGATGGCGAATCGATGGATCCGGCCTTGGTTGACTCGGAGGTGTCGAGGATAGGCAGAGCTGAGAGTTATAGGCTCTTGTTGGAGCTTCAAGGCCGTCTCGGACTTCGTTCATAGGTACGAAACTAATTTCATTGTCATTGACCCGTTATACTGCAATATCATAGGCTAAAAATGTTTCTGCAAATGTGCTGATCGGCCTTGTTCTATCGTTTACTGATATGCAGCGCTTTGCCACAGGCATAGTTTGTTCTGTGCAAAACGTCGCACAAAAGTGACGGATTGACTGGATGGCTTCGTTAGGCGAACTTGGAATTCAGGTCGCACAATATACGCGTTGAGATGCTGGCTCGTCTCACTGCGACACCGATATATGTACATCGACGAGCTATGGAATGGAGAAGCGTTCGCCATTCGAATCATAGTGAATGAAGCAATATGTAAATAAATCAATTACTGCATATAAATCGATGCAAATTTGAATGCTCGAACTCCTTCTTTAATCACAGTGGTCAATTCACGTGTTAGGCGCCACAAGTCTAAATATAATACATCGCTGAATCGAGAAGCCTGGAGATCTCAACTTTATTTTGATTTCATTTTGTTTTGGGTTGAACAGGTGTGGAAAGTGAAAAAAGTGCGTATATTTTGCATATCTAACTTATTAAAAAACCGTTGGATTGATGTCTGCAGAGAAACCATGACAGGAATTAACCCCTCGCAACTCCCCCGTAATCCCCAAACACCTTTAGTTCACTCCATCTTGTTAAGAAACGAACGATAAATAGCAGACAAAAAGAAAAACAAGAACATGGCGACATCACAGCTGAGCAAGGAAAGTGTCGAAATAAAACAAGAAAATGTTATCAATTCGTCGGTGCAGTGTTGATTCTGTTGATCCGATCCGTGAGCTCATCACAATCGATATTGCATGTGATTTGCAACTGAACAAAAATAGTAGATCCGTTATACACAGCAACATACCGTCTTGATCGCTATGAACTTCCTTTCCGTTACGGGTATAAGCCGCGAGATTTTTCTTTCCAAAGTGAGATAAAATCGGAAATCCTCACAACATCGCCGATAATATGCCTGAAAAGTTGTTTTGTTTTAAACTGAAGATGGACGGAACTAACCAATTTTTCGAAGCTTTTCAAGTTCAGCACGGCATTCTGGTCAATATTTACGGAATCGTGGTCAGCGATCCAAGTAAAGTGCTCGGTTACCAATGCATTGTTTGGAAGCTGAATGATTAGTTGATGCAAATACAACCCCCCGTCATTCAAAAATAAAAGTTGCAAAGTGAGAGATAACGTATGTAAAACGGGAGCCGCTGGCACTGTAACGAAACCTGCGTCTCTCGTTTTGCGTTATCTCCTGCCACCAAATTTTTTATTCCCATTAAAACGGCATACCTTTTCGCCTATCTGATCTTCGTTAGTGTTTTCCTAAACACATCCCGAGTAGTGCACGGTATAAGTGTAGGGCATCCAGTTCGGAAGGTGAAGTCTTCTCAGGTTTATGGCTATGGCCAATGTACGAATTCCGTTCTTCGGAGCGATGACTTTCACCTGAACGAATGCGAATGTTCAGCTGACATGCCTGGTATATATACAATTATCATGACCAAGGGTGGGCAATTTTCGTTTTTCGATTATTCGAGGTTTTTTCGGAAAATGTATTTTTCGAAATTGAGAGTTTCGCTAGAAAGTTTTGTCACGATCGGCATTCTAAGTTTTGTCATCTTCTTATAAGAGAGACTGTAATACTAGGGGAGCTACGCTCCGCTAGTTGGGGGGTCTTGTGGAATATTACCTTTTCATTATCAAAATCGAGTTTCATCTCTTGGTAGTAGAGCGCTCTTCCTTCTTCGTTCATGGCATCCGCGAGATGGTAAATGTATGGCTCGAATGAATTGTAGAACAAGACCTCCATGTAGTTCAGACGCTTTTCAGACTTCTGTTCATATTCGACAACCACCTTTGGAGGCTTCGCAATTCCAGACATTGTGTAAACCTCAAGATATGATGGAGTGCATGTGCATCAAATTACCAGAAACCCACATTTTCAGGCGGACATTTCAGAACGTTTGCCAAGCCCAGATGAATCTTGAAATTCGAACATTTGCTTGGGAAACCCGCAAAATTGAATAAAACCTGCGATAGACACTCCATGGTGGTATAGTCGGTGATACTAACGAAGACTCGGATCCATAAGTCGATGGGCAGTATCTTGTCCGGTTCCATGAATGCAGAACAATCGATAGTTGGCGAATGACGAAATCAAAAGATTTTGAGTTAGCGTGCATGCGAATCGACCTCTCATCCGAGCGCGAAGACGTTAAAAGAACAGGCAATCAAACTGAATGCTTATTTTTTAGAACGAGGGTGTGTTCTGTGAAGTCATGTGACGCGTAAAGAATTTATTGTGAAAACAATTTATTGCGAGATTCGCAGTATTCATCCATATTTTACATATTCAAAAAATCGATGCATTGATGTCTACATATAAACAATGACTGGAATTAACCCCTCGAATCGCCTCCTGCAATTCGCAAGCACCTTGCAGTTCACTCCATCTTGTAAAGAAAAAACGAGCGATAAAAACTTGACAAAACAACAACATAGCAACATCAGAGCTAAAAGGAATGTGTCGAAAGAAATCAGGGAAATGTTATCAATTCGTCGGTGCAGTGTTGATTCTGTTGATCCGATCCGTGAGCTCATCACAATCGATATTGCATGTGATTTGCAGCTGAGTTGAATAGAACGGATATTCTCAGCAACTTACCGCCTTGATCGATATGAACCTCCTTTCCATTATGGGACGGAATCGCCCCAAATATTCTAGATTGATGTAAAATTTGAAATAATCAACACACCTCCGAAAATATACCTGACAAAAAATCGTGTTTTAAAAAGAAGAAGGACGGAACAAACCAATCTTTCAAAGGTTTTCAAGTTCATCGAGTCCCGGCCAATGTTCACGGCATTGTGCTCAGCAATCCAAGTAAAGTGCTCGGTTACTCGGGAATCGTTTAAGAACTGAATAATTACAAGGAACAGATGCGATGGGAAACGGCCTACCTTTTCGCCTATCTGTTCTTCTGTAGTGTTTTCCGACACGCATCCCGAGTAATGCACGGTATAAGTATAGGCCAACCAGCAAGGAAGGTGACGGCTTCTGAGGTCTATGGGGATGGCCAATGTACGGCTGCTGCCGCTGTCCGCGACGATGACTTTCACCTGAACGAATGGAAATATTCAGCCGACACAACCATCATGACCAGGGAGTGGGCACTTTATTTTTTTCGTTTTTTCTCATACTTCGACTTTTTTGCGGAAAATATGTTTTTCATAATTGTTTTTTCTCATACTTCGACTTTTTTGCGGAAAATATGTTTTTCATAATTGTGTGTGGCCTTATAATTTTTTCCATATTTCTGATGAGAGAGATGTGGTCACAAAATTCTCAGCCAGTAACAACAAGTTATGGAATGTTACCTTATCGTTATCCAAATCGAGTATCATCTCTTCGTAGTGGGACGCTCTTCCTTCATTCGTCTCGACGTTCATAGAATCCGCGAGATTGTGAACGAACGGCTTGAATGAATTGTAGTGCAAGACCTCCATGTAGTTCAGATGCTTTTCCAACTTTTGATCGTATTCAATAACCGCCGCAGGAGGCTTCGCAATTCCAGACATGGTGTAAACCTCGAAATACCATTCATGGACTGCAAAATTAACAGAGACTCACACTTTCTGGCGGACATTTCAGAACGTTTGCCAAGCCTTGATGAATCTAGAAATTAATACATTTGCCTGAGAAACCTGGCAAAGTGGAATCAAACCTGCGATAGATTCTCCATGGTGGCAAGGTCGGTGAGATTAACGAAGACTCGCATCCATAAATCGATGGACAGTATCTTGTCCGGTTCCATGCCTGCAGAACAATCGAAAGTTAGCGACTGTTTGCGCAGTGATACCGCTTGGACCTTCCCGCCCGATCCCTGCTTGGCGCCAAAAGGAGCGTGACCTCGAATCTTTGCAGGGCGAGTGGGCTCTAAGGCGAATTACGAAATGGAAAAACTTTGAGTTAGCGCTCGAGCGAATCAACCGTCCTAGCGGGAAGGCGCCAACAGAAAAGACAATCAAACAGAACCCCTATTCTCCGAATCAGCGTCTAGAACAAGGGTGGCTTCTGCAAACCGAATTCACGTAATTGTTGTGTTTACGAACTAACACTCTTGTAAGCAATACATTTATTTTACAAAGAAACCGGTACGGAGTCAACGAAACACGTCAACCAACAACTTATGAAAGTGGCCTAAACCGTGCATCATCATACTGTAATACAATACAAAGTCGTTGTGAGACACAAGTATATTCGCATAGCACAAGCGCATTCCCAAATGGGAATGATTGCCCCGGTGAAAATAATGAGAAAACGGCCTCCCCGGAAAGACACGACGAATCATACCGGAGGATAACTCCCGACCGGACCAGAGGGCGGGAAAATTCAAGCGAGAAGAGTGCGGTGGGTCAGAGTCACAACAAACGAGCCAAATCACCCGTTGCGTAAGATCACTGAACTTATTGTTATACAAGGACTTCGTAATATGCACATCCCATTGGCTAACGCTAACATCCCGAATACTACCCACGTCAATTCCGAAGGTACTATGACCCGAAAGGACAGGCATAAGGCTTGTCCGGGACCTCCGGCGCGCACCACACTACTTTACGAATTTGAGACAACTGTTTGATTATTTCGCATTCGTCAACAAGCGTCCTTGTCACTCAAACTGCTCTGAGGAATTATCGTAGCCTTCGTTGCCCGCGAAGATTTCTACGGAGACCAAAGGCCAAGCTTCCACCCCGACCACGGAATACACTGGAATCTCGGTATTTTCATCTTAATTCCGGCGACGACAAGATCTGTGATTGAATTGATTGCTCATGCAGATTTTGATCTGCATTTGATGTTTTGTTATTTTCATTGGCATACGGAAATGGTGCAGTTTTCTATCTTTATTTATCGTGAGGCTTATCGTTAGTCTTTATCGTTAGTCAACTAAATAAGAGTGTTAAAGAAGTTAAAATCATTTTAACTGCATGCGAAAATATCAGGTTGGCTAGAAAGTTTCCGATAATTTCATGACGAATGATCACCATTTAATTTTCCAGGGGGGAAGCGATCTCAATATTAGAGGTACCCACTATTGACAACTGTAGTCTCCAGCCATCGCTCGGGTGGCTTGCCAGCCGCTACCTTCTGCTAGACAAGGAGATGGAAGTCGATGAATTCATCGAGGTCGGATTCGACCTCTTCTAAGAATTCATTTATTTTTCCATGGGGTAGAGATGAACGTCGTGGATCAACTTGTTGTTGGAGAGTATAAAGTCTCGAATAAATTGGATATAGAAATTTGGTCCATAAAAATTTAATACGCTCTAACTGGAATTTCTTACGAACTCCCCGCGAGGAGTGATACGCTGGAAGAAGACTTTTGTCTGTATTCCAGTCTTCTTGAGGCACACGGCCTTGATGTTTTGGATAATTTTAGAGCACACCTCAGCGATGATGGACGATAACAATAATATGGGCAATGGGCATATAGGGATTTGATGGCAGTCGAATTACTGAATAATAACCGCATGGGGTGGGGCTTTCTTTATTGGGAGGAAATACCTCACAAGAATGTCTTGGTGCGCTCGATAATTTTTGTGCGTGTTTGGGCATGAGTCGGGTACACCTTGGAACAGGACCTGTTGTAGTGCGGTTCATAACGGAAAGATAGAAAAATAAACAAGTTCACGTTCCATTTGCTGGAGCAGTGGGGAACGAACATTTTTCTGTTCTTCACTAATCCTGATAGTGGAAGCTAGGGAGGGCCCAACCGTAATAGTAACTGCGTGCGCTATTGTCTTCTCTTTCTATCCCCAAGTGGTGGTATTGATAGCTTTCGAGGCTCAAGAGCTACCTAACTGAATGCATTATCGGAAACTTTCTAGCCAACCTAATAATAGATAAATGATCAAGTATTCGATATTCTTCGCATTATTCTTCATTCGCTCGATCCGTTCCGTGAGCTCCTCATAATCGATGGTGCATGTTATTTTCAGCTTAAATAAAGAGTTTTGCTGACGGAAAATGTTGCTATAGTCCTGACACAGTCTCTAATAAGAAGGATGGTTAGAGAAAATGAAGAGAATCACTTGTTTGGTACGCTAAAGGGGAAAAGCTTCCCGACTGAAATTCTAGTGTGTGAGCAAGACACAATGACCATAATATCTCATTCCCTACTGAGACAGTTCAGCAGGTTGTTCTTTGATTGTGCCGAGCGTCGTTCGTCCCTCGAAAATCTCTCTAAAAATTCGTTAACGCGCTCAATGATCTTCAGTTCTATCGCCTGACTGCATCAGAAGTCGCTTTGAGTAGGAAGTCTTCCATGTCTCTCCACTGGAGAACGAAGAAGCGAAATGTATGGAGTCTCTCAATTAGCATGATTCTGTGCCGATGAGAACCAAGGCGAACTCTCCTCGTAGTTCCCCTTGAGAAGGATGCGAGAGGAGAGACGTTCTTAAACTTCCTCCCTGTGCTCTCATGGTAGAAGGTTAACCGACCCCTTCGCTCCCTTAATGATGGAAGCCAAAACACTCCCCGACGGTGGACGGGTACCACCTTTCTCCAACAGTTCATGTCAGTATCATTCTTACAGCGATGAAGGTTGTCCTCATCCTCCTGCTTGCCCTATCGATTGTCGGAACCGTCATTGATGCTAAGAAGGTAGGTGATACCGCGGTAAATTCCAAACTTTCGGAGAGAGTTCCCATTTCTATCGTCAACTGAAAAGGATGTAACAAAACAGAATTTACATTGCAAGCATGAAATTTTACTAAATTACACGGCTCGATCACCCAGATATTCAAACAGGGAATATCTTCAGTTGATCATCTCCCTCAGCGAACCCGGACAATCTTCCAATCTCGCCGTACCGGACCTTGAGGTATCCATGTCTATCTGATGCGCCTGGATGGAATCATTTCAGGCTAGCTCACTGAGCAAGGCGCGCGTCGAGCGAGATACCGAGTTTGCCGATGCTCATGACCTGTCCACGGGAAAGTCTCGCATTGTGACGGAGGATGGCTATGCTATGCGGCTGCGTCGTCAAGCAAAGGCCCATAAGAAATCAACTGGAAAGTCCCGCGTCGCACGTGACGTCCAGGTTCGCGGACAGGGAAAGTCCTGAATATGTCCCCCGAATTTCTCACATCTTCAGCCTTTCCTTGAGATGTCCATATGTTTATTATCGCTATGCCACGTTGGATAAATTAGTCACATCGGGGAAAGAGGAAAGTTTTGGCGGATATTCGAAAATGCAAGGCACCCGTGTGAGGTAGGGGGATGAATATTTTGAAAATAATGGATGGAGAGTCATGATGAAAAATGCAAAAAGTCACAGGGCAGAGCTCAATAAATCCAGTAGAATATGAAGGCATGGACGCATTATGGAAACAACAAATGGATGAAAAACAGTGCGGAACTATGTCTTATTATGTACTAGCTGGGTCGGCTTGGTCAATGAATGACCGATACTACTACAATTCCGACGACAATGAGTACTGAGGCAACGGCAACGAAGCGGAAGATGAGCTTGGTGCGGGAGGTGCGGGAGGGCTCGTCCAGTGACTGCGCTTCGACAATGCAGGGACCGCCTGGAAGCAAGTACATAATTGCAAAAGAGATGTTCGCATCGGAATGAAGTGCATAACACCCGCATCCCAGTGGGCAAACATTGTATGAAACTACAGAGGTGCACATATTTCTCCGAAATCCCGGTGCCAAGTGCGCCGTTTGATCTTGAATTGTTTTCCGATGTGAGACTCCACCAACAAAACACTAACTCAATAGGGACGCAGATTTGCACAGTGGAGTTCCGCAGTAAAACACATCGCTGTATTGCAGCAGAACACTGACCCTTAGCCGATTTGTCGTAGAGGTCGCCATCGTCGCTATCCTTCAGCGGCACCGGCACGACGACGAAGTCTTCGATGGACTTCTGGAAAGGAATATTCGAGGGTTATTGACTGATTTTACGTTGAAGAGTCAGAAATCATCTTTGCCCAGGGCATGTAGTCAAGAACGTCTAAACGTCGTCGAAAGAACAACAAAGTGTAAAACACCATTTTGAAATGGAAGGTCGCATCTTCATCGACATCCAGAAATAGGAGCGTGGATTGTTGTGAAGATAGTGTAACAACTTCGTCACGGTGAAATAAATGACGATATGTAAGAGTAACAGCCGTACGAACGACGAAGGATTACCTTGTGAAAGACGGATGCAGGCGTCCTCTCTACGCCGGCACCCGAGATTGGTTTCAGAGGAGTGATGACACGGATGGGCGTGGGGCGCTGCGTGTAGTTCATGGCTTCGCTGGATATCTGAAAGGGGTATATCTACAATTAGAGATGCAACTTAAAGGAAGTGAAAGAGATCGGAAATTCCCACAAATATAATTGGAGAAGCGGAGAAGGACCAAAATGAACTTCGATATCGGATAAGCAACCTTCAATTAAAGATCAGAAACAATTGGAGAGACCACTAAAGAAGAAGAAACATAGTGCTACACCTCGTTGATCAATATGTCCCTACCGACTGGGGGCGAGTTGCTTCGAAACGAGAATGAATCAGCAATGCCTCAGAAAGTGTGATGATTCGCGGCGAGCACAACAAATGAAAAATATGCGCATATTCCACAGGGGCCTAGTTATATATAAAGAGTAGAGCATGGAGATATAGACTATTGTGCCGTGCCACAGAACTTCTAAATGACTTGTGCTCATTAGCAGACAGCTATATTTTGTGTGCTCCCGGTGAAAAGGACTGTGAGGGTGAAATTTGCAACTTGGACATGGGTTCCAACTGAAGAGTGGAAAAAATCAGCTCAGAGATGCGATAGGTGAAATTTCCGACTTGCGGAACACGATTTACAAGTTCAGTGCGCTGCACAATATATCCTCTCTGGTTTGTAGCCACTCTCCCGTGAGAGGGTATACGTACGAACGCTGCGAGGCCAGGTGATTGTGGACTCTGTTATTTAGACCACGGTCATCTGGCATCTCGTCGTTCGTACGCCCTCTCATGCGAGAGTGGCTACAAACCAGAGAGGGAACAGTCATTTCAGGATGATTTCGTCAGCTATAATATTGCGCAGAGCACGACACATATCTACAATGAAAACAACAATGCCAATCCAGAGCAGTGAAACACTAAATAAGCCGCGACGATTATGATGCACATTGCACAGCAGCGAAATCACAGAGTGGACGAGCAAGGACAACACACACATTGGGAGCAACAGCTGACACCCCGCTGTGGGTCACGCGCTCCGGCCATAATCTGTCTATTGTACCTTGGCACGGTGGCAAGCGGGATTCGGCCAGAATGGGATGTCCGATTTGAGGATAAGATACCTAATGTTCTATAACAGTCAAATAGACTCATAACCATTTCATATCAAACAACTAATGATCCGCAGTGTGGTGTCACAAGCACAGCAGCGCATGTTTTGTGAACGTGATCTTTCCTTGAGAATGAGACACATTGTTAGGAAAGGTATATTCACAGGAAATAACTGTTACCATCTATTGCTCACATCTGGATATACCGGCAGGTATTTGACACTAAATGGCTAGTTGCCGTCAGACAGAAAAGCCTATATGCATTAGACACATTTTGCCCATATCTGTCAGCCCAGAATATCTCCTTGAGATCACCAGACATCACGGGCATAATCGCGATCAGTTAGATGATCGGTAAGGCTGATCGACTAGTACCACGGCCCCCAACCATCCTCTCAACGCCCCGGTAATTCGGCAGTGACCCTGTTTTGAATGCATCCATCCCATCATGTGTCCGTCTCCTTCGCCCCCCTTCGCCCAATCGCATTTGACCGGTGGTCGCACTATAACTCTCTGCCATCTCCTAGTGCTATTCAACTACTTCAGGAAGGAGGAGAGGGTGAAGACATCTAGAGAAATACCTGATGAAGACCCCAGACAAATCAGAAAAGGTATTTATCGCATGTGCACTTGGTCGACCCTCAAACGGAATTCCACGCCGGTTGGACGAACCCCCGAGTCGAAGGACGAAGGAGTGAATTGATTGCGAGGTAAAGCGAGGAAAGGGAACTTATCGAACAGTGATTGGACGAAATGGGGGAAGGATTCCTCCAAAGAGTGTAAAGTGAAGATATAGCGCGTTTCCAGCCTGGGCAAAGCTTTGCCGATCTACTGGGAATGTGCACCCATCGTGGTTCGGTGTCCCTATATATCCCGATTCATAGGCATTTGATCGCGCTCGAGATCAACAACCAACAGCGCGGCGTGTGTGAGTAATGTTTTTGCCCCCCCACCCCCTTCCCACCACCCCCACATCCTGCTCGGAACACAACAAGGGGCACTGGGTGCGACGACCCCTCGAGTGTTTGGAACGATGATTCAATGATGTCATGGATGATTGAGGGTGAATAGGAAGGGGACGAGCGTTGAAAGATCAAAGCCTGGGTTCGAACCAATTCCGAGCATCAGATCAACGGCATTATGACGTGAGATAATAGTGTACAGGCTAGCCGGTCAGCTGTTGGGAAGGATAGAAGGGGAATAGGTGGCAGTGCTCCTAAATATATCCCACCCTATGAGATCTCACGCGAGATAATAATGTGTACGCAGGCAGACCAGCGGTAGCCGGTCAGCGGTAGACAGAAATATGTCACATCTTCCTCTCGCATATGTGGCACCTAAAGGTATGGAACCTTTCACCTGGTATGGTGCCACATATGTGGCACCTAAATAGGGGCTAGAGTAGAGGGTACACGTACCCCATAATATTGTCGTACAGACAGACGATTAGCACCCGGTAAGCTGTAGAGATGGATAGGTGACGTATATCCAGCTCTATAAAGGTGCTACTGGAAAGGTTATATAACAAGTAACCCTTTCAAGATCTGATGTTTGATAATAATGTGCACAGACAGACGAGCAGCAGCCGGTCAGCTCTATAGGGATAGGTGATCTCTATCCAGCCCCTATATAGGCGCTAGTATAAGTAGCCCCGAGATCAAAGCTGCATGCGGGCAATTCATAGGGGGGATTGTGGTGCAGACTGCTATGACGATATGGGTACAAGAGGGGATCGCATCGGTAACCTCCAGGGAGATTTGGCTGATTCAACAAGAAGTGCATCCAGATTTCGAGGATTTCGGCGTAGACTAGAAATCGCAAACGGAGTGTCCTCGAAGGACATGGGGTCTGACTCCTTTTGGAGTGTTGGATACAGAACTACACGAATGAGGAGCATTGATCAGGTGGCCGCGAAAGGACGAGGACAGTTTTGCACGTTGTAGATTGACCGTGTCCTTTGAGTGCAATAAGACTCAATGCAGACTTTTCAAGGCGTTTTCTGGCATCCATGGGCTGCCAAACCTCACGCTATCGAATCCTATGTTCTATTCTCCATCCGACATCATAGCCTTCACTGCCTATCCGATAGAATTAGCAGCAGTTCATGCGTGCTTGACAACAGACCACCAACGCACCTAGTCCATCGACCAACGAGCCAAGCACGCGCCATTTACGGTGTGCCGGACACGCATTAGATCAAAGCAGCACGAGGGAGTGAACAGGGGGATATAGCCGAGCTGTGGCTACCATCGGATGTGGTCCCTACCATCACTATCCCGTGACAGCAGTAGTACGCGATCAAACGCCCATTCGCACGAGCTGAACAGAGATTATGACAGTTCAAGGCTTCGCGCCGGTCTAGATATATCGAGCCAATTGTGTTCAATGAAAAGAGGACAATCATGCCGCAGACATGGAGGAGTTGGAAACTGCGAGAATATGTGCCTGTACAGAACCCGTTTATCAGAACGTGAAACAGGGAACAAGTTCGCGTGCACTGTCCTTCTTCCTTGTGTTAGAAGGAAATACATCAATCTTGATGCAATGCCCCTCCACGACTGCACATTCCACATAACGTCATGCGAGTCTTACTCTTTCATAGAACGCCTCTTCTATAGAAAGGACAGGTACATTATACCCAGTTGACCTATGCTGCAACACCAGATCAACTGGGGTAATTTAGGTTCGACTGTCGTTTTTTTCGCCCGTCAACACAACTTTCTGGGGGGAGATTTCATTGCTACCCTTTAACTAATTTTTGGTGCGTTAAAACTTATATATGCTATTTTCTGAGGTCGAGACGAGCAAAACAAAAAAAGTTGAGCTCATTTGGACCTTCCCACGCTGAGATATGACTACCTCAAAATGTCTAACTTTTGTCCGTCGCCAATTTTTGTCACGCTCTCCTCATCCCGTCCGATCTGCGCAGTTATGTAAGATACGATGGGCTGGGCCAGTACATGGGTTCAATCCCCGCCGGGGACAAACCTTTTGCTTATCTCATTGGAATCCCGGGAAGTACGTTTAAATGTGTTAGATCACTTCCTGGCGGTAGATCAAAGATTAACATCGATCTCTGGGGGTTAAATTCCCGCTGCGGGTAAACGTTTCGCTCGTTTTTTGGGAGCCCGGGTAGAATGCTAGAATGTTCCAGACCCCTCCGCCATGAAAGATCAAAGATCAGCTATCGATTTTGTGAAATTTTATGGAATGCCGCATTCCCTCATCTTTTATTGCGAGAAAAGTTTTTCAATGAATTGAAATAATAATAACTCGGAAATCCCTCTCAGTTTGGGTCGACGCATTATGTTATGTGCTTTATTAGCTCGCTTCGCTGCAAATAAAAGCTTATTTAATTTAGGTTCCTTTAAGAACGAACAGAATAAAACATTGGAAATCTTTCTCACGTAGAAAAACC
>JACMIG010002685.1:0-14405 GCA_014805385.1 Levipalatum texanum | reverse complement strand
CTCCATGCCCGCAATGCGTGCATGGAGTGTGTGTTTACAGGCAGGCAACGTTTTGCACACGCACGTTTTTAAATGACAGGAGGTTATATTGTCGAGCACCAACGCACAGATAATTCCCCATGATATTGTCGACGGAAATAACCATACGGAATGGACGCTGGTCGCCCTCATTGCTAAACGCAGTAAGGCATGCGATAAACTAAAGATAACGAAAATTCACCGCGTTTTAGTGCTCGGCAATGGGCAACGTTTGGATCTCGGCAACATTCTCCAACCCCTCACCTCTCCACAGGAGCATCGAATGAAGAGCCGCTTGTGGTGCAGCGAGCAGCCGCGGAATCCGGGCTTCGTTGCCGAGTCATCCAGATTATCCGTCATCTGGGCAGAATAGATATTTTATTTTAAAATAATTTATTTTTATAAATTATTCTTATTGTCGAGAACCAGCATGCTAGTGTTGGCAAAATGAACGGCAAACGAACGTAGACACTGAACTGTCTCCCGTTCGAATGAACGTGACGTTCATTCGAACGGGAAAGTCTCCCGTTCATTTGAACGTGACGTTCAGATGAACGTGAGACAGTCCAATTTTCATGAATGATTTGGAAATCTTGCATTATAATAACGTTCACTCGAACGTGAGACAGAGAGACGATTATTTCTTCACGTCGATCAACATCGAGATGTCTCAAATTCTCGCGTTCGTTTTGCCAACACTACAACATGCATTAGAGACTGGGAATTAGAAGCGCATCTGGCTCTCGACAAGATTTGAAAAAAAGAATTATTCTCCCTCTTACCAATGCTCGATCGGAGTTGTGCTTCGGTCGATCGGTGTTGTGTTTGCGCTGGCATTGGAAGCAACGCGTTTCATTACAAGACCTGCGAAATGACATTCGTGACATTGTCGGGAAAACCGATAGACAGTGTCCGTGCCGTCTTGACCTGTTCTACCCCCATTTTACATGACCGACTGCGCCAAGAATCATGTAAATAAGTAAACCATCAATCGGGTTCCCGACAATACGTCAATTTGGAGGAGTATTACAAACCTGCAGTGGTACATCGCCGGTACGCAATGGCAGGTCTCACACATCCTGAAAATTATTTCGATTCCGCGAATTAGAACTTCAGCAACATCCCCTATTTTGCGGAATCGCCAAAATATAAATCTTACTGAGGTCCCATGGTATCCGTATTGGGCAGCAGATGAGCTCGGACCGGGATGTTGCACGACTGACAGAAGCCGCCGTTCTTGCGCGTAGTCGGGCCGTGCAAGGTAGTTCCTGAATAGGGTCAAATGTTTTTGGCACAATGCCAATTTTACAATTGGCACCGTGCCACAAATCCTTACTCGACTGCTGGACACAGTACTCGCAGTAGACGTGGCCACAAGAAAGGAGATAGGCATCGGAATTACGGCGTCCGCCGATCATCGGCCTCGTCTCGAACATGCTCTTCAGCGGGGAGCGGCATTTCTAAATATTTTTAAATGTAATTGTGCATTTTTAACGTGTTTATATTGTTTATAATAAGAAAAACGTTTTATTTTTAACTTAAAATATTATCAGCGAACCAACCTCGTCTTTGACGACGAGAGAAATCGGTTCCCAATGGAGAAAGAACAGATTTGACAGAACGCGAATTTATACACGATTGGTTCGCCAATAATATAATACAATTGTATTCAAAATTCATTTCTTCTTGTTAAACGAACCGCACAAGTAGAAAAGCGGTTTTGATCCAGCTTCACGAATTCTCGGGGCTCATTTGTTTGTTTCTTGCCCCGAGGACGAAGAAGAGTCTCCTGAAGAGAATCGTTTTACTAGACTTGGGGCCGTCAAATTTTAATTTCCACAATTACTTTGTTTAGCGAACGATATGACGGAAGCGTATCGTTCGCTATTTTTTTCATTGTAATGAACGCAATAATTAGCTTGAAAGTGAATCGTTTGCTAAACAAAGAAAGCATTCATAAGGCCTCATGAAACCCCTAAAAATAAAAGATCGCGGTTTTTGTGGGAACTAACCGCAAAATCGACATCCGTCTCCTCCTCCTTGATCATTTCATCGGCGTAATTGAAGAGTTCAGAATCGGCGGGGAATTCTTCAGCAAAGTATTCCTCCGACATGCTCTGAAAGTTTTACAATGGTTAAAATCGTTTTGTTATTTTAATGCTGAAGAAAACGTGACGGGCGCTAAAATCTATCGCCGCACAACACCAAACGTGCGCCAGTCAGAAATCTCGCAGCCGGGCGCGAGTCGAACTCAAAAGTTGGCAACTTGCCAAGCAACCGGCAAATAGGCGGAGAAGTGTGCTATTTTACGGTCGGGGTGCGAAGAAATTTGCGGAAGGCGAGGTTAATGTGCAAATATTTCGATAGCAGCGTTCACGCGAAAAGGGATAGTTGCGGCCCTCAATGTTACGCCCGTTAGCAGATAGTTCTAATTTGTATCTTTGATGGGGAAAGGGATGCAAAACTGAAACTTTGTGAGCCACTTGGACATGGATTCCAACCAAGGAATATAAGAAATCATCCATAGATTCCTTAATAGTGCGGAGATATAACCCCTGGGCACACGAAAAAAAGTAAAAGTATCGTTTCTGTGCCTAAAAAGTGGACACTGTGTCCAAACAAGTCAAATTGAACAATTAACTATAAAAATGGCCTATTTGGACACTGTGTCCACACACGCCACAGAAACGATACTTTTACTTTTTCTCGTGTGCACAGGGGTTATATGGGTGGAGGAATATTTCGCTCTAGGAACTGGAATAGGAAAGGTGGGCCGCCACAACCAAGTACTGTCGCCAATCCGCTTCTCTCAGCTCCAGAGTGCGAAGTGAAGGACTGTCCTCGTATTTCAAGAGAAAGATATCGAAATATACAAGAAAATAAGGTTGAATGCACCTAGGCGCGAATCTATGACCAGAGTACTAATGGGACAGTGAGAAAAAGAAGAACCAATAGAAGAGAACTTATTGTCTGGAACGCAAAAATGAGCTTTATCTTTCAGATTCTGCTGAACTCTCACAAAGGCAGATTTTTGCATGCCCAATTCATCATACGATTTACCTTTATCATGAAATCTCGAGAAAGGTATTTGGATCATCCGGCAAGCAATGCTATATTGTCGAGCACCCGATAAAACTGATTTTCGAAATACAAATTTCTATCCTGGGAGCTAAGAAACGATAACTAACAAATATCTACAATAATGTTGTAAATACGATAATTCTATCTAACTCTTCGTGATTGCCTTGCGATGCCTCAGCGCTCGTTTTAGTAGCTGAAATAGAAAATAATACTTCTTCCACAGATGTCGATCAATTAACCCTTACGTTAAAAATGAGCTTTTTGCTAATTATTTTAAAGCGAAATAAATTAAAAATAAATAAATCTGACTGGCAATCTTACATCGCTCGCCCACGTAAGTCGCAGATTAATCTTGCCACCGTCATCGAAGAGAGTTCCGGGGGCTTTCTTTCGAATGAAGATTCTCGCAACTTCCAGTATCTGCTGTGGAGTCAGCTCCGTCTCAGGCGACTCGTCGATTAGCTGAAATCGTTTTATTACTTTTTTACTGAAATAATTTTACTCCTTTTTATTCACATATTGTCGGGAACCCTAGCATCGAATTTCATCTTGTCGGGAGCCCAAACATTTCGCATATTAATTCGCATTTACTGGCGAAATGCATTAGCATCCGCTAAACAGCATATTGAACGATACTAGTTACGTTTACTGACCGATACAATGTAGTCCACGAGGGCACTGTCGAGGTTGTCGCCGATCAGCTTGGGTCTTCCCATGGCGCGGCCACGTAGGATCGAAGGGGACACGTCTGAGAGTTGGAAGCGGCGCAGGCCCTGCAGACGATTCGATTTGGAAGATTTGGGTTCCCGACAATATAACAGATGATGGGATGAGGGCTATTTGGGCTGGTTATTGTTTACCTGCACTGCAGGCGCTCTCCTGGACGTCGAGCCGTCGATGACTGGTGATATCTCGATCGGAGTAGGCTAAAATGTTACCAAATTGAGAAGTTGAAGTAAAATATTGTCGAGAACCAAAATCATTAAATTCCCAAAGTACTAAAACAAATGGTTACACGACAAGTCGTATAAGATTGTCGTTAGTATCTTTGCGCGGGATCTTTTCTCGACAATATAATTCCAACAATAATATTGTCCGGTATTATAGTGACGCACGAACTACTCTGCGATAAGCAGCGAATTGAATGCAATGAAGGGCCAAGTAGATCATAATTACGCTGCTTAGCGCGGAGGTAGTTCGCGCGTCGCCTCAGCATCACTATAAAACCGGACAACACGGCGTTCCGGAGTACGAATGATACGGCGAGTACAGACTGTCATTTGCGATGTTTAGGCATCGCAAGTCAAAACGGGATCGCAAACTGATAATACCGTATTCAGCAGCCAACGAGCAGAGAGCGTGCCTCTGTTTTCTCTGGCGACTCTCATTCTAACTCGAGCGTGTAGGAACGCCGTGGGACAATACTAACCTGTGTTGAGGAACTCGGCTGCTGTGAGTCAACGGCCGCGGACACTTCATTGATTAACTCGGTATCTGAAGAGTTGGTCACAGTGCAAATCTAATGCTTGGCAGCGCGCCAAAATATTCTGGCATCGTGCCAAAATATATAGATTAAAAATAGTCTCACTTTTGCGCTGCTCGTAATCCCTGACAATTCTTGCGGTCGGCGGCGCGGCTTCGGAGTATTGGCGCATGAAATTTTCCACAGCCGGAATGGTCATGTGGAATCTGAAATATGAATAGTGGTCTTCATATTGTCGAGAAACAATGAATTTGTGGTTTTGTAGCAATTTGCAATACCCGACGTTGTCGGGCACCAAATCGATCTATTGTCCGGTATTAAAGTGATGCGGAGGCGACGAACGACTCAGTGATAAACAACGTAATGCATGCAATGGGGGCTTGATGAATCACTCATTACGCTGTTTTTGAATCGTTCACGCATCGCCTCCGCAGCACTTTAATACCGGAAAATAATTCCAACACCTGGATAATACCAGCGCTTTTGATCTACCTCTTCAGTCCGTCATTCAAATTTTCGGACGTGGAAATTCGGCGCATTTTGGTGCTCGACAATATTCTCACTTCTTGGCCGTTTCCCTCTTCCCATTGGCGCGGCAGAATTCTCCGACCTCCATATACCAACTGGGAAGAGACGCATTCCGATTGACCACGATCCGTTGAACAGAACCAGAATTGGGGCCTCCCGATGCCACGCGTTGGACCTCAACGAAAGATTGTTGAAAACTCGCTATGTAACGATTTTTTAGTACATATTTAAACCATGCGGACCCCGCCGCCTATGGCGGTGGGACCGCCTGAAATGATACCTCAAACTTGGGTAATAAACCGGTGACGTCACTGGTGTGAGGCGGAGGCGGAGCGAAAGTGCAAAAAAGTGCAATTGCACCTCAAATTTGGACCGGGCGACGTCATGGGTTTAACATCCTCACACACACGGCGAATATTAAGGTAATGAATGGATGGGGTTTTTAATCATGAGGGAATTACGAATTAGCATAGATAATTTGTAGTTCATACCTTGATCTGTCTGGGTGGTCTCAATATAGAAGGAGCGATAAGTGTCATGCTCATCGCTTGACCGCCGTTGAACGCACTCTGTAATTTCAAATTAATGTAGGTTACAGTATCTAAATAGCAGGGGATAATCTACCGTGTTTGGCTTTCGACAATATAGAGTTGCCCTTGTCAACCAACCGACCAAGATTACGAAGGGAAATGTATTGTCGGCGGAATAAACGTTCCGGACTATACGCTCCTCGTCCTGCGATCTCTCTCCACTTCTCTCGTTTCTCAAACCGCCAGACAACGAGAGAACAGTGGAGATAGATCGCAGGGCGATGAGCTTACAGACCGGAACGTTTATTCCGCCGACAATACCTGTACAATCCTCCTTCCGGCCAGTGACGAATGAACGGCCGGTGCAGGGGCAATGGTTATCTCCCCTGTTACGTCATCGATGATTTCCTGCTTGACGTCGACCTCCTCCTTGATGGCCTTCTCGATCGGTGCCTAAAGATGGATTGTGTGAAGGAGTAACAGAAAAGATCGAGGCAGTAAAATCAGCGGTTCAATCTCTGGAAAATATACGACTTTCAGGAGGAAAGAAGCATGTTTCCACAACATTATCAAACAATCGTTTCGGGCTATTCACTATTTTAGGTCGCGGGAATCACAGTAAACTGCTAATATCGCGTCTTTCCTGGGCGTCGTACCTCATCCACAATTATGTGTTCTGCATGCATTTCCTGCGTCACCATTTCGTCATCCTCCACTTCCATCTTGATTTCTCGTTCCACTGGAGAGACGGCGGTCGAAGTGGAGGGTTTCTCCTGAAATGAGCTGCCATTGTACATATGAAAAATGGGGTAGGAATAAGGCTACAGTGCTGCAGATTCCCATTGTAGAATGGGGGCACCCGGGGGCACCCCGCGTCACCCCTCATATCCCCTGTCCATTTGTACCACGACAGAGACCGAAAATGACTGTAAATGGAATTTCTACGGAATCTCCATCGTCGATTACACTTGTACACCAAAAATCAGCACCAAAGAACATTGTTTCGAATTTAGGTGAAAAATCAAAGTTTGGTCCTCAGCAGCTGATCAGTTTGCGATTCGCTGTTGGCAAGTTGCCAAGTTGGAATCGCAAACTGATCAGCTGCAGAGGACCAAATTTTGATTTTTCACCTAAATTCGAAACAATGTTCTTTGGTGCTGATTTTTGGTGTACAAGTGTAATCGACGATGGAGATTCCGTAGAAAATCCATTTACAGTCATTTTCGGTCTCTGTCGTGGTACAAATGGGCAGGGGATATGAGGGGTGACGCGGGGTGCCCCCGGGTGCCCCCATTCTACAATGGGAATCTGCAGCACTGTACAATGAACAAGTACAGATGAAGATTATTATTAACGTTTTTATTCCCTTTTCAGTATTTCTTAACTATTACACTTGCAACTTGTGTTTATTTATCGAAAGGTAAAGAATTTTGCTTTTTATTATCTGAACTTGTTGTAATATGAAAGTATGAATCTAATACGGTTCAGTATGACTCAGAAGACGAAAAAGCTTGGATGCATCTCGATCTTTGTTTATGGCCATCGAATCGCGTGGCAAATGTAAACTCGCTTTTGATCATAACATCACTTTGAAGAGCGCAGTGAACGGGGTTCATCGCGCTCATATCATTGTTATCGAACCAAACGTCTAATACTCATGTTACATACATCTACGCTGTGCGCTGCATGCTCATTTCGTGCGTAATTAAAACGATCCCATTTGAAGTGGTTCAGATCATGGACGACACACCTTCACACGGTTACCGAGTTCTGGATCGCGATGTCGCCGACGACCGGCGGACTTGGGGCATCCAGAAGGTCAATGTCGTTTTCATAATGTCGCCATAGTATCATCCGATTATTTTGCAGTTTTTCATGTTGATCAATATCATCGAAAGCGCTATCATCTTCATCCTTGCTTGCTTTAATTACAACAATAAGATGGCTGACGACAAAACCGATTACATCCATGAGCTGGGTTCACTGCCCTCAACCATTTCATAATCTGAAGGTCCTCTCTGCAGTCTTCTCTTTCTCGTTCCTTCAGTTCTTTCCCGTTGTTGGTGCTTCAATATTAGGGATCTTCGCTCTTTGCAAGGTAGGATCCACAGGAGCTCGGCAAGATACGATATGCGCAGTTTTCAGAACAATCGCAATCTGCTCATGGTTCCACTGATTTCCCAGATAGTTTTAACAGTTCACTTCTTCCTTACATGGATACAATCCGTATTGTATGCTCCTTCGTTAATGCCCTAATCAGATGTAAAATATTCCAGACTCTCTGAATTCTCCTATAACAATCTTCTCAAGTGGAAATATCATTCGGTTTTTATGCCGGTCTCTTATAATAACCTATTTTTGATGTATTTCAGGAAATATTCGCTTTCTGCACAATCGTGCCCCTAAATGCAGTTGGAATCTTCAAGTTTGTGGCATGTTTTACGAAAAATAAAAATATTTTGAGAATACTGCCTGCTAATGTAAAATACACATGAACTGTTCCTTTAGAGTTCATGCACTGTTACTAAACTATTTTCTTTCTAGCATTTATCCAGATTTTGAATTGGAACGAATGTGATAGCGTTAAAGTGCGTGTGCGCAGTCGGCTTGTATATCAGAATGATACAATGAACAGCATGAACACTGCCATTATAAACATTTAAATTACAGCAATGCTCGCTGCATCGAATGCAAGCAAATTGCAAACAGAATTCTATCCGTTGTGAGTGCCTTGCAACCTGGCTAAAAATTAGTAACAGCTTTTTATATGGAAAACAAATTGTTCTCCACGACTTTTTATCTGAAACTAGCATTGCAGTTCAATGCTGCGTCCCCTACACCCGATCCCAGAACTCTTGCGGCTTTCAACGAAACCAAGGGTCGGAACGACACGTTGTCCTTCATAGTTGCGGTCAGAATCAACATGATACCAACCGATTATGCTAAAAAAGAGTTGCATGATTCTAAAGAGTCGAAGTTTTATTATCAAAAACATAGCCTATTATATTGGGCATTATTTTTCTTCATTCACCGTTCGAAACACTTGTATGGATTATTTTTGCTTGCCATTGCACTTCGAATTCTATCGGGAGTCAAAAGCTCTGCCTCCTAAATTTCAGTGCAAACGCGGAATCTTCAGACAATCTTTACATCCGTTGAAAACGAAATCCAACTGTAACATGCAAAGTTTCAGCTTCATATTCCTTTCCATTCCGGTGGAATTTTACTGAAGTGAAAAACTGAGCACTGAGATGTCAAAGGAGAACTGTTAAAAATATGATTATTGGGTGGCGAGAAAATAATAATTAATTGAAATTGCAGGCATTCGTGCTACTCACGATCTTCGAAAGCTTTGTGCTCATGCTTCTTGGCCTTATTATTATAAGTGATTTCCCCGGATTGTTTGTGGGATTCCTTCTTGGTAGACGTTCCTCTAAATATTATGATCCCCAAAATTCATTTTATAGGATTCTTGTTGGCGGTACTATCGTTCTTCACCGTGATTCCAGCCATCAGGGACAACACTCGATCCAAGGTACATATCCCAATTTCCAAACATTTATGGGAGAAAAACAACGATTTTTCAGATCAACTATTTCTGGATCGTCTATATGTTGATTACTCAAATATTTGTATCGACATTCTTTATACCTACCGTACGTCACAGAAGTTTGCATTTCTAGACAAAATTGCAGGTTTATGGCCCTGGTGGCATTTTTCGCACAAACACCAGTTGCCGTGAGATCTCATCCAATCCTAGAATAATGCAAGATTGTATAGGGGATCTTCTTTTCCGTCGTGCCAGTAGCAGTGCAAGTTTTCGGAATCGCAATGTAAGTGTCATTACTATATTTAGAAACTTCGAGATATCTTTGTTTTCTTCGACAATATGTGTATTGTCCTTTCAGGACGATCGAATTGATCATCAGCATGCAATGCGCTCAAAAGTTTGAAGATCCTGTAAGCTTTCGCTTACAGGATTGCAATTTGCAGAGTTAGAGATAGGGTGCTCTTTTACATTGCAGGCTGACCAGACCTCTAACACCTCGCCTCGTGTTGAGCAAATCGAACGGGACCTTGAGCTTCAGACTCCTCCCAACCAGACCGACCCTACGCTTGCAAAACAAAGTACATGCAAATAAATGAGTCACAAACAGTGTGCAACCCTACAAGAATGCATACACGTTCGGAATGATCCAGTTTTTTCCATTTTGCATTCGAAAGATAAAGAATTTCGCATGGAATAATTATGTTTGCCGTTGTAATTAATATGTGACTTTAACCGAAATGTTAATTATTGCCATCGATTTGCATTGACGAAGAGAAACTCTCTCTTATGCTAGGGTAAAATAAGTCAAAAGTGGCGCGAGGATCAGAGTGAGATTACATTTATCACCGAGAGCCCTTGAATTTTATTGCATTCGAAATCTTCTTTTTGAATGCAAGATGTGGTGCGGATGCGGATTCATATAATTGAAATTTCGTGTTCCTATCTGACACAATAAGCTTTTAGTACATGGCCGAGGCTCCCTCGCCCAGCTTCCGAGGTCTGGCTAACGACAGAGACGAGTATCATGTCCAGAAGTTCCTTTGAATTGCCGACCGAATGAGCCGTTGTATGCCTCAAAAGGGTGAAGCTGGAGAATTTTATGAACGTTTGAAAAGTGAGAGAAGATTTTTGTACACTAATGCACTAATGTATGTACACTGAATAGATGTGCTTTCTGGATTTCCTCATTATTTCGACTTGTTGTATAATAATACTAAAGAGAGGGTTCAGTTTGACTCAGAAGCCAAAAAACTTGGATGCAGCACTATATTTGTTTATGGCCATCGAATTGCGTGGCAAATGTAAACTCGCTTTTGGGTATATCATACATAACTTCGAAGAGAGCAGTGAAAGGGCTTGAGAGACAGTTTTCGGATAGTCGCATCGTGCTCAAGAAGTTATTGTTGTCGATTCAACCCACTAATTCTCGTGTTAAATGTACGCTGTGTGCTCTCGCATCCATGTGACTTACATTTCGTGCGCCACTAACAAGATTCGATAATCTGGCTCAGAACATGGAAGAACAGGGAACTTCACGCAGTTCCCGAGTCGCGATTGGTTCAAGGAATTTTCGAGCTCTTTTTTTGTTCGAGAGCCCTTGAGAAGCTCTATAAACGTTAGCTAAAAAGATTTTTTATGAAAATGAAAGAATAACCCAGAAATGGAAAACCGGTTTCAGTATCTCGAAAAATCTCCATTACGGTACATGGGCTGACGACGGATTCGGAATGAGCATGGTCGAAAACCTATCCTCCCAAATTTTCATGGTTTAAAAAGCGTTATATTTTTAGATATGACGGTTTGAGTCTGCGTCCACAACAGTCTGATTGTGAGCGCGCGCCCCTGTCTGCTCTGTCTGCGATTCAACTGCAGACACCATTATCGTCCCAGACCTTCATTTACTCATAATGAAAAGAGGTCCCCGATCCCTCTATCTATTCTTTCCACTACTCAGTTCATCTTGCCAGAAAGTGTGTAATGGAGAGAGAAGCTCAGTCCCGCTCTCTTGCACGTTTTTGTGAAGTGCAATGGGCCCGAGGGAACGAGAGAGGGAGCCATCTTATGTTCCAGACGTTTGGGAAGTGGAGGTCTCTCCTTCCGTGATCGGAGGGCGGCTCGAATCTTCCTATGATGATCTCATCGTCGTTGTCGTTCGGTTCCTCCTCTGGGGCAGTCTCGTATCCATTCTCCTTCTTCGCAAGAAGCCACAGCCAGAAGTATGGCTCTGATCGCTCCCGCAACAGCTTCCGATCCTTCGTTCCTTGCACGGTCTCTGCCAGTCTTCCTTTCCTTCCAACGACAGTGAGCTTCCCTACGTTCTCCGTCGGATTGGTGACGATGATTCCATTTCCAATACCGTAGTATCTCCATGCCTGGATCCTTCTCCCCTGTCGAAACTCGAAGTGACTGAGCTCCGAGATCTTGGGGATTTTGAACCCGTTGACTGGCCGATCTTCGACCTTGACGTAGAAGTCGGAGGCTCCTCTCATCGTCAGTAGCTTTCCTCTTCCGATGGCATCCAGCATCTCCTGTTGCGTAGTGACGTCGAATCCCTGGTGGATGCTCGTCCGCATCTTGCTCTTCAGGAGTAAGGAAGGGACGGAAGCCCGCAGCTCAGAGCAGAGTAATCGGAGAGGGCCTCTGTTCCCAAACGTCTGGAACATAAGATGGCTCCCTCTCTCGTTCCCTCGGGCCCATTGCACTTCACAAAAACGTGCAAGAGAGCGGGACTGAGCTTCTCTCTCCATTACACACTTTCTGGCAAGATGAACTGAGTAGTGGAAAGAATAGATAGAGGGATCGGGGACCTCTTTTCATTATGAGTAAATGAGGGTCTGGGACGATAATGGTGTCTGCAGTTGAATCGCAGACAGAGCAGACAGGGGCGCGCGCTCACAATCAGACTGTTGTGGACGCAGACTAGCTTCGGGGAAAATGATTTCCAAACTTTTTCCTTATGTTTTTAGTAATCAATGGGCTCTCAGGAATATGCCCCCACATCCAGTTTAGTCACGAAAAAGTTCGTGGCAGGGACCCTTTAAGCGACCGGTTTCTGATAAATGCGGATAACCGTCTGAATTTTTCAGACTGTTTTTCAACTGTTTCGTCAACCCTAGCGGACACCGTTGCAACTATTTATTATTGTCAACGAATTGCATTGGTGAAAGAAAACATGCCTCAATCTAAAACAAACCAAAAGGGCGCGAGGAGCAGGGTGAGTCATTTTCGAGTTGTTACCTCTCGTTACATATGTTTGATTACATTCGAACCACCGAGAATCCATGAATTCCATTGCATTCGAGCTCTTCATTCTGATTGGATTAGCATTCACATCATTGAAATTTCATACACATTCAGTTGATGGCCGAGGCTCCTTCACGCGGCTTCCGAGGTCAGGGAAATGGAAGAGCCGAGAGCCATGTCGTTTGGAACATCCCGAAGGTTACAGTCATCTCGCTATTTATTCATTTGATTCACTACAGCTTTTCATGTCGATTGCTATCATCGAAAGCACGATTACCTTCGCTGTCGCCCTTTTGAATTACATCAGTAACTTTCCAATCGTGGACGTAGATCACTTACAAGAACTGGGTACACTTCCATCTACGCCTCATGCCAACAATAAGACCACTTTTGCAGTAACCTCGTTCGTGTTCATCCAGTTCATTCCCGTGACCGCAGCTTCAATGTTCGGGATCTACACATTTTCGAGGGTAGGATCCAATTGGAGACGTTCTGATTTGCACTGTTGTGTGTTTAGAACAACTACAAATTCCTCGCAATTCCGCTACTCGCCCAAATATTTTTGACTACATACTTCTTCTTCGCATGGGTACAATTTTTAATGTGAGCCTCATCGATTGCGATCCGATCAGACCAAACATTTTAGGCCCAGCTACATTAAAAATAGTTACAGAGGTCCCAATGTCCCGTGGAATTTATATGCGGTATTTCCTCTAATATGTCGCCGCGTGTAGCTGTTTTTTCAGGAAATCCTCGCTTTTTGCACAATCGTTCCGCTGAATATAAATGGAATCATCAAGTTAGTTTAGCTTTTTCCATAAAGTGTTAAGTTTTATCTATAATACTAGTGGAACTATATATTTCTTAAATCAGCAGAAGTACGATAAATGGACGACGTTAATTTTACAGAACTGCTCGCAGCACAGGAAGCAGACGAGACGCACAACGGGATCGAGCCGATGTGAGTGCTTTATATCCCCGCGGCTAAGGTAAAAAATCGTTGTCCAATGGTAATGACATGGTCCCTCATTCCCGACGGACCATGTAACTCCCGGACCATGTCATTCCGGACCATGATATTCCCGGACCACGACATTCCCATTGGACAACGATTTTTTGCCTTACAATTAGCCCATGTTTGTAACTGAAGTCTGCTAAATGTTAGTCATAATTTCCTTTGATCGCCCAGTTAGAAGTTCTGTGGTGCAGCACAATAGTGACGTGACGCACCGTTCGGTCTCTGGCCGAAAGTTCCCTGCGACTATCCTGGCCTGAAAAGCATAGTTAAAGGCCGAGGCTCCAACCCAAGGCTCTCGAGTTGTGGCAACTAACGAAAACACGGAAGATCGACGTGGTGGGCACGAACCGAAGATCGGGGCAGTAAAGGTAATATTCAACTATTATTCATTCTTCCATCATACGAAGTAGGGTGTCCTCATACCTGTATCGTAATGAGGCTCAATACTCGTGGATTACTGTTCTAACAACCAACAAATTCAGTAAATAATTCCACATTGCAGGCCTTCGCAATAATGCCTAGCATTGAAAGCTGCATACTCTTGTTCTGCGGTTGTACAAATGGCTTCCCTCAATATTTATTGCCAGGCTTCTTTGGTATATGTGCAACATTAAACTTTCCCCTAGACTCATTTTACAGGTTTACTGTTTTCGGTGATGATATGCTGTGTTAAGATTGACGCTCAATCCAAGGTTATAACTTTCAACTTTTTAAAAATATACAGTAGTGTGCAAAAGTCTTTGGACACTTTTTCGTTTCTTCATAAAATCCATCAGATTCATCCATTTGGGGCGTTCTTGGGCGCGTTCGATAGGTAATTGAATGGAGCTTTTTTGGGTCATAGCCATCGTTTGTGGTATCAAGGTACCCAGCTTTGGCGACCATTTATGTAAACTACATTTTTTCGAGTTTCCGAAAAAGTTCCCCACACTCGGCGACGTGAAGCAGATTTTT
>JACMIG010002684.1:0-11938 GCA_014805385.1 Levipalatum texanum | reverse complement strand
GGGCACCTGGAAAGTGAGCTAGTCAACAATCTGGCACACCGAACTACCGTAATGGTCAACAATCTGACCCTTTGCGAGTCCTTCTGACCCACTGATAAGGGAGTACCGTACTTGTGGAGCGATCTTCTGGGCGGCCATCTACTGATACTGCGCCTGGTTGGAGGAGTGGTGGGCGACGGTCGCCTGCAGGCTGGGCAGTGCAGCATCTGCAATTTACTCCAGTTAAAAGATTGTCCCACTTGAGCCTGTCTGACCCGATTGAACTACCGTACCTCTGGTGGGAAAAAATTTCCTCCTAGTTAAAAGTCTGCCCCACATGAGCAGTGCGCCCCGCTTGAACTACCGTACCTCGGGAGGGAACAAAATTTCCTCCTAGTTAAAAGTCTGCTCCACATGAACAGTGCACTCCGTTTGAACTACCGTACCTCTAGTGGGAAGAAAGTGAGTGGAGGGGAGATCGACGAGGTCCTTGGGGGCGTACGTCTAGAAGGGCTGGCCTCGACGGCATCAGGGCGGAGAGTCACGAGGGGCACCTGGAAAGTGAGCTAGTCAACAATCTGGCACACCGAACTACCGTAATGGTCAACAATCTGACCCTTTGCGAGTCCTTCTGACCCACTGATAAGGGAGTACCGTACTTGTGGAGCGATCTTCTGGGCGGCCATCTACTGATACTGCGCCTGGTTGGAGGAGTGGTGGGCGACGGTCGCCTGCAGGCTGGGCAGTGCAGCACCTGCAATTTACTCCAGTTAAAAGATTGTCCCACTTGAGCCTGTCTGACCCGATTGAACTACCGTACCTCTGGTGGGAAAAAATTTCCTCCTAGTTAAAAGTCTGCCCCACATGAGCAGTGCGCCCCGCTTGAACTACCGTACCTCGGGAGGGAACAAAATTTCCTCCTAGTTAAAAGTCTGCTCCACATGAACAGTGCACTCCGTTTGAACTACCGTACCTCTAGTGGGAAGAAAGTGAGTGGAGGGGAGATCGACGAGGTCCTTGGGGGCTGGCCTCGACGGCATCAGGGCGGAGAGTCACGAGGGGCACCTGGAAAGTGAGGAGTTTGTCAACAATCTGGCACACCGAACTACCGTAATGGTCAACAATCTGACCCTTTGCGAGTCCTTCTGACCCAATGATAAGAGCGAATATTGCTAAAGCGAGGGGTAAGTCTGCGGCGCGGGGACGGGAGAGAAAAGAGAGGAGTAGAGGACGCGGAGTACGGTACCTGTGTCTGGGCGGCGTACCACGGCGAGTTTATCGACGTCGCGGAAGGCACAGCCATGTCGGAAGGGGCGTTGAGGTACTGCTTGACCATGCGCTGCAGATTCTGGACGCACAGGATGTCCTCCAGGCTGTCGTTCTGTAAAGGGATTTAGATAAAAGTGTGACCGACGGAAGCGAGTGTGTCCCGATTGAACGGTGGCTACTCACGAAGTAGAAGGTGGAGACGGGCGTGCAGGCATCACAACGAGGCGAGGGCGGCCGGCGCAGCGAAACTCCTCGCTGCCCTCCTCCACTGCACGATACGGCGCTTCTGCGACGACGTGAACGCCTGCAAAGAGGAGACATAAAATACTGACACACCGAACTTTGGACGACCCAATTGAACAGTTACCGTACCTCGTTCATGAGCATCCGATCGCAGATCGTGAAGTACATGAGGAGTAGCTCGGGGGCGGATCTGATCGTGGGGGAAGTCGCCGCTGACTCCGATGGAGTACACGCGGGCGAGGAGGCGCATCATCAGGGCAGGCAGGTTCTGTAATGGAGTTCGATAACTCTCTGACCCAGCGAACTAGAGGCGTTTTAACTATCTGACCCAGCGAACTACCGTACCTCATCGCTCATAGAGGTAGATCAAACAAATAAGAGAGAGAGAGATAATTCAAAGAGGTAGATCAAATGGCATGGGAATGAGATGGCTGGTGCTCGACAATATTAAAGAAAGGCCTCACTACTTCTTCTCCTCTGTCCACCAACTCCTCGCGGCGTATTGTTCGATGGTGATCTCGCTCTCCGCCTTGTACATCAGTTGCAGAGACGGCATCGAGGGAATCTGAATTAATTGTTCCGGAGAATACGCGTTTCCAGTCTTTTGTGCTAAACGCAGTATGGAAACTGGAGCACATGATCTACCTCATGATCTCATCGTTACAATCGTATAATATTTTCGGGCACCTACATGCAGCTCATGATCTACATCCGTTTTGTGATCAGATTTGCTCCGAATCGATAAGATACAGCGTTTATGAGCCTCTAATAAAACGCCGGTAGATCAAGAGGGAACCATTTTAGACAAAAATCGATACCGTGTTGAGCTTTGGAAACGTTGCAGTCGCACGATGATGACTGACCCGAGGTGAAGATCCGCGCGAGCTCCTTGAAGACGGCGATGGTGACGCCGCTGGTGACGCCGTAGCATCACCACCTTCCGGGGGGACAGCCTCCCTGTCGGATGGTGGTGACCCTCCTCTTCCTGAAAGAGCTGGTTTGCTTGGCTTTATTGTAGAGAACCCGTTCCCACGCCAAGAGAATACCGCTAACAGACTGCACGCTTGGGGCTCATGGAGTAGATCAAAAAACGTGTACAGTCTGTCAGCAGTGTTTTCCGGGCGTGGGAAATAGAACACTGCGGGTTCTGTACAATAATTAATTCATTTAACGATTCAAAACAAGGCGAAAAAGGCGCAAAAAGATCAAAATTGCGACAAACTATGGCAAGTGGATCAACCCCCCAACGATCTACCATCGATTGAGGCCAGAGAGCAGCGCCCCCCGAACTTCGCACCGAGGTGCGAAGTTTTGGGGGAGGGAGAGGGAGGGGGAAGGGGGAGGGATAAGAGGGAGGGTTGAGGGGGGAGGGGAGAGGAGGGAGAGGGGAGAGCGGGAGGAGGGAAGGCCGCCGCTCTTCGCTCCCCCTACAAGGGGATGGTGCTTCGAGATCGAAACTCTTCGTGCCGGGTGGACGACGAGTTTCGATCTTGGATCTGGAGAGAGAGAGACAGAAAAGCTCGAGGAGGAGACTTCCCCATGAGATCCCAGAAAGAAGAAGAAGAAGATCTCCGTGTGGAGGCCAGTCCCGATTTTTCCTCCAATGGTCACGAGCTTCTCCGAGCCTATCTGGGCGTGGAGAATGCCGACGACGACGGTGGCAATGACAGCGGAGATGAGGAGTGGCGAATACCCATCCGAAGAGAAGCCAGGGAGAGAATGGAGAGGGAGAGAATGAGGACTACTAGGCAGCCCTTGATGCCGAGAGCGAAGGTGTTCATCTCGAGTTGCTCTGCCGCCTGACGCTAATTGATGGGGCGATGGTTCGATGTGGACGGCGGATATTGACGCAGAATTCGTCTCTGGTTCGGCAGACCCTCTAAGTGAAAAGCAAAAGTTCCGTCCCGGCCGGGTTTTGAACCGCCCAGGTGGCGAAGTGGCTGCTTCGTACAGCGCCTGAGACCACTGAGCCACCATTCCGGGAGCCTATTTTTTGGCTGCACACACACGGGACCCCGGCGTGAGGTTCTTCACGGGGCTACCGATCCAGAGCGTCTCCTCCTCCAGCGTGGACAGTGTCTCCACCCTCCACGTGTCCACTGGACGTCATCTTCCCCTCCGCTCAGCGTCGACTATTCGTGTTTCGAGAAGCAGTGGTAGACGACATCGATTGCCCGCTTCTTCTCCCTCTTTTTCTGAACTCGACGGCGTGGACTGTGAAAGCGACCCTTCTGCCTTTTTTTTGTACCGAAATTTGTACAGAAAACTTTATTCGTTGAACGCACTGAAACAAGCCCTTCTATCTATGACATGATTGGGAAAGAATTCTCGAGCATTGAATAACATTATTGAAGATCATTGGAAACAAGGTAGAAAGTGAATAACACCTCCGAGTGAACTTATGTTTCGACCAGAGACTTGCGCCGGATGATATTCTTCGATTGGTACTTTGATCTCTCGGTATCGCAAAAGAACACCGTCACAACATCGTCGATCAGCATCGTTTCCGCTATGACATCGATATCGTCATCCTTCTGCAACAAAAATTCATAGATGTGTTTATGACCATGTTTTGTATTTGCGTCAAATATTTAAACCAACCTCAAAAATGAACTTTTCATTTTTGTCTACTCCAGGAAGGAGTTTCTCCCGAGGCAAGCGCAATACGACCTCGAATGAATCCTCCAATAAGTGCTGCCTGTAGAAATTCGAAGCGTGTATGTAGAATATCGTATCAAGGCTCTCCGAAGGACCACTCAGCACACGCTGAAAATATTTTTATTTTTTATTAAATTTCGGTGAACAGCGGAATTAAAAGTAAGCGGAGGCGACGTGAAAAGAAACCACGATAAACAACGTTGTGAACGAAATGATGTCAATCATTCATTACGCTTTTGATCGCGGAGTCGGGGGGGGGCAGAGCACTAAATACCTGAATTACAACAAACCAGACTTACTTTTATGAACTTTCTCACTCCAAGTGAAGAGAGCGGAGGTCCTCCAAAGAACCTGTTCAATAGCAAGAAATGACAAAAATATATAATTTCGTCTATTTAGCACTCATGGGCTTCAATAAATCGCTGTGTCACGAAGATTGTCTTTTTTGCTTAACAAGAAATGATTCTCACATGTTTGGGCAGTTAAAGATGGTCAAGTTAGTAGTCAATCCAGCGGCGTAGTACACGAGATTGTCGCCGATAGCCTAAAGAGTGCTTCTTATGACCCGGAAAATATCGAGGTGCAAGAAATAAGGCCGGTCCACAAAAATGAACGGTTTGGGGGATTTTAGTGTCGGGGTTGCAGCAGAAATCGGGTTGATTCCGGATGAATAACAAAATTTCAAGGATGACGAGTCGTCCACTAATGATGGAACTCTTATTGCCCGGTATTAAAGTGATGCGGAAGCGACGCGCGAACAACTCAGCGCTAAGCAGCGGAATGATCTATCGTCTGCATCATTTCGCTGCTGAGCGCGGAGTAGTTCGCGCGTCGCCTCCGCATCACTTTAATGCCGGACAATAGCTTTGTTTGCTGTAAAAACATACGAATGACAAAGATTCCATTCGAGGGCTTCGCTTTCGAAGCATGTGCATGATGTTCAGTTGGCGCACCAAGAAGATATTGGATCCAAGTCCTGATGAATCTTCGAAAGCCATGAACTTCATCAACCTGAACATGAGGCTTTTTTATTGTAAAATTTACCCCTCACTTACATCTTATTGCAGTACTTTCTAGGTGGCGGAGGGTTGTCCGTTTCATCCGAGATACTTAATGACGAGGCTGAGAAGGTCGACGGGATATGGAGGTCTCCAGGAAAATCGCAATTATGGTACTCTAGAATTCCACTGCAAATATGTACTGTATCAATGACCCAATTCATAATTCCTAAATATGTACGGTCGAGTCGAGTTTTTTTTCCAGTAAAACGTTCAATCTATTTTGCATACATACGTCCGAAAATCTGGAAGAGCCGAAATCTTGCAACAGTGAAACGAGACGTCATCAAATCTTATTAGAAGATGTTTCAAATCGCTTAGAATCGCAGCATCGATAGTGAACTGCAATTCCATTGAGAAAAAGCAAAATATTTAGGCCAACGTCGTAGAAATCGATTGATCCGAGTCGGCGATATGTTCCTGCTACCATGCGCTGTAGTAGATCAAAGTCCAGGACAATCTTTCCGTCGGATGATACGTGCCCACATTTCTCTGCAATCACTCTTAATTTTCTTTAGCGAAACTATTTTTTTACCATTTTTGTCACTTATGGTTCGCATTCCTTCAGACAAAGAGATGGATGAAATGAGGACTGTGCTCTGAAGCATGATGGAAGGAGGGAGTGCATCAGGCGATGCATAATCGATATTAAGAACAAGGCGAATTAAATCATTTTCAAGAATTTCGGAATGCTCTGCTAGAACGTTGTTCATGGACCTGAATTTATCTGTAGTTATTTTATAGCTTAAAGAAGGAGTAGGATTACTATCATCATGGAAATTCAGACAAGCTACTGGCCAAAGTGCAATTAGCCACAATCTCTAATTCCTACTTCTTCTTTAATCCGAATCTGGATTTTACCTGCACGAACCGCTCAATCTCCGAAGAGAAACAGGACCCAGTTCATTGGCGATTTGAACTACGACTTCTACAGGAAGTGAAAGCAAAGCCGCTAAAGAATCTTTTTTTTTAAAAATTTTTTAAGCTCCACCAACCTTCAGTGACGAACTCCATTTCACGATCTTCCCTTACTGAACTGAAAGAGGACGAGTAAGAATCATTCGAAGTGTTCACAAGGTTGTGCGAAGGATCAGATGCATACATCAATGGACAATATTTTGGGCGCGAAAAAACACTTCGCAAGATTTCGTAGTCGATTATCCCCCATTATTTGTTCAGCACGGGAAGACCGAGAAATGGAAATCAGCAATAAAGGTTGGTCGCTATTTCTTTCAGAATGTAATATTTCCCTTGTTTAGCTGCGCTGCTTTCTCTGCCAGTAGAACTCGTGGTCCAAATCGCCAAGGAATTGGGTCCAGCATCACTCCGAAAGCTGAGCTGCTCGTGCAGGTGAAATCATGTAAAACTGGACTAAATGGTTCTTCGGAGTTTTTAATAACAGATAAGGGTCTTAAACTTTAAAAAAAAACCCAAAAATCGCAAAAATACGTCTTTTGGGGGATTTTTTTAACCGAAAACGGTCCCCGGGGATTTCTGTGTGTTTTGAATTGTGCTGGTTCTGTGTACGCGTATGTATACGCTGGAATGATCACCACAGTTGGCAATGCGGGTACAAATATATATGATATTGCGAAAAAGCTACAAAAAACCGCAAACAATTGCAGTGAAATGCGGTCATATATTGCCGAATGGACGTATAGACTTGGATCTTGAACTGTTGCAACGAACCGTTACAGGAACATTTAGAAACTTTGATTTTCAATTCGACCATGTTAGCCTGAATCTTTAATCGAAGAACTCAAAAATAACATTTCAGTTTACGATCGATGCTAAGATTCTAAGCGATTTGAAACATCTTCTTATGTCCGCTACTGACATCGGATTCCGCTACTGCAACATCACGACGCTCCCGGATTTTCGAGTGTAAGATTTTCGGGATCGTGGATCAAAATGATTGCACCTGACAAAAACCCAAGTTTTCTAATTCCCTGCTCCACGAGCGAATTTTCCGCATCCCCATATCTCAGCACTAATGATGAATCTAGATGTGGCTGATTTCTTCCACACTTCGGTTGGAATTTATGATCAAGAAGTATAGATGTCAATCAATTTGGAGCGCATATAGGTGTGCTCGGCATCGTCCGATTCTAATTATTTAGCGAAAGGCCTTTTCTTTTCATCTCTGACATAATGAATTGGAACCTGCCAAGTAGTACTTCGCAGTCTCCAACCTGTCACCTATATTGTCCGATATTATAGTGATGCGGAGGCGACGCGCGAAGTACCTTCGCGGTAAGCAGCGTAGTGATCTATCTTCTGCGGCAGAAGATAGATCACTACGCTGTAGTGTTGTCAAAATCATTCATCATTCAATCTTCATTCATAGACTTTTCGTCTGTGAATGAAGATTGAATGATGATGAATGAAAATTGGCTTGATCATTCATTCAATCTTCATTCACAGACGAAAAGTCTGTGAATGAAGATTGAATGATGAATGATATTGACAACACTACTACGCTGCTTACCGCGAAGGTAGTTCGCGCATCGCCTCCGCATCACTATAATACCGGACAATATTTAATTTAGCGAACAACCTCTTATCCGTCATTTCATTGCAGGAAATGTCTTTACATGTTTAAGTGCGACTTTTCCAAGCACCTCCATAATCCGATGACATTTTCCGCCGAAACTTTCGAAGAATTAGACATGTCAGATACACTGCCCAATCCTTCACGGTTGAAAAAATTCTGCAATATGATGTGAGTCTGCAAGATGGCTCATTGTTTTATCCATTACCTTAATAATCGCGTTGTTTACGGCGATGTTACACCTGTGACGTCACCCGGTTTAATTACCCAAGTTTGAGGTAGGGGGCGGGGCTATGGGGACGCCACACCTGTGACGTCACATTAACGAACGTTCTGGAAGCTTCTAGAACTTTCCCCTCTGACGTCATTTAAAAAAATGCTAAATTTTTGCATGCAGCTCCATATTAAAACATTCAAAATATTTTAGAGTAATGAAGCTCTTGGCATTGGAAGACTTTACGGGACTCTCATCGGACAAGTTCGTTGTGCGAAAACTGAGTACGCTGCACATGCTTCGAAAGAGACATCCTCGTTTGCAAGACATGACTTTCGTATGTTTTCAGATTCTCAATCACGAATACTGTTAGACCCCAAATTGTGGTGATAGTTATATTATAAAAAAATTTCTTGAGTTGAATAACGATGTTGCCAAAATGGTAGCAAAGAAATCACTTTGGACACGGAAAAACGCGAAATTTTAAGGGTCAATTATAAGGTTCTATTCACTGGACAAAATTATCGGCTCTCCAAGGCTTTCTAAATATTGGTTCCGTTCACAACTATTCCGCCTCAAGTATTTTCAGCTCTTATGGATAGGGCTGAAATTTTCCAGACCGTCAATAATCGCTACTAGTCTTCGTTCAAGATATTGTAGAAAATGACCCCATATTGCCCTTTCTGGAGCTGAAATATCTGAGGCGAAATTGTTACGAGCAGAATAATTACTTAGAGAGCCATAAAGCCACAGATACCGATAATATCTGTGGCATTATGTCATCAGAGGACTGTAAACGTAATGGTTCTGGCCTCGACAGCAGAAAAGTCTTCAGGCAATCGGCGATAACCTCATCTACTACGCCGCTGGATTGACCACAGTGTGGTCTACGTTTTACTGCCCGAACTTGTAAGGATCTATTTTTGCCCGCTTTCAACGTCATCCAAAACCCCGTTCCCTCTGTCTTATATTTTTTCCCTTGCGTATCGCTGTCTCTACAAGTAAGCTGCTTGCAATGGAGAATAAACAAACTTAAACTCGCGTGAATCTTTAGTAATTTAAAGAAGGACAGAGAAGAACTTTTGGGCAAATTGCCAGTCTTAAAGAAGGTCTGGCAGCAACTTTCGAATTTGAGATTTGTGTGCACCGGAATCTGCTCTTCAATACGAGCAATTTGATACCTTTCTTGCTTCTGAGGCTTTCTTCTACCCCGAGATACGCCCTTTCAAATTTGAGCGCATGGGATACTGTAGCATTGAGCAATCCGGTCTGCGCTGCTCATTTGGTACCATGTTCGATGATAATCGGCCGGGGCATGGCCAGTCTGCACATCGAAATTTATTTGAAAGCAATTTCTAGCAAAACTCGCCTGATATTAGGAATTCCGTTTCAGAAATCTGTAAAATAGGCGAGTGCGCTCTCTTAATTTTCATAATCTATTCCACGGATTCGAAGTTGCTGCCAGACCTTCTTTAATGGGAGTGCGTTTCTCCAGACATCGAGGTATCGAAATGTGGCATTTTCATACGCCGGCGTCTGGGAGAAATGCACTCCCGTGTTTGCTGGCCATTTGCCAAGAAGTTCTTCCCCGTCTTTATTGTCATTCGTAATCGGCAATTGTGGGCTCTCAAATTTCATGGTTTGAACTTATGCAGGTACTTCGGAGGATCTCCGCTGACTTCGCTTGGAGTCCGAAAATACATAAAGGTGAGAGAATGTACACGGTAAAATAATTTTCCATTTTCTGCATCGCTTTGAATATTTTCCGAATAATCCCTTCAAAAGAGCTCAGTAAGGCTTAAAATTTTGAGCCGGGGCTGTAGAGTATAGTAAAGGTCAATACAAATAAGCTCATTTTCAGCGTGTGCTCAGTGGCCATTCGAAGATGCATGAGGCAACCTTCCGCTTGCATTCCTCGAATTTCAACAGGCAACATTTGCTCGAGCACTCATTCGAAGCCGCCTTGCGATTGCCTCGGGAGAAACTCATTGGAACATGCAAAAAAGAGACAATCATTTTTGAGGTTTGGTCTACCTAATATTCACCGCCTACAGTAATTCACCGACAGTATAGTCTATACTATACTGTATAGATTGCTTGGTTGAACAAATGTCAATGGCGAATGCTTTAGCCCAAGTGGACATTGCGTCGAGTCATTTTGCTTGCAGAAAGACGAAGAATTCGATGTCGTTGTGGCAACGTCGCCGGATGGCGATGAGGTTGAAGTGTACGTTTCCTTTGCAAAAAATTCGAGTACACATCGGAGAATATTATCCCGCGAAGGTGCCCGTTCTAAGTTCACACAATGTCAGAAAATGCACTTGATGATTCTTTTCCAATAAGAAATGTTAACTTTGTCATGCTATTCTGCCTTATAGACGTCTTGCTTCGAATCCCATTGGATAAAGAAATGAATTAACAGTAAATACTTGTCTAAATGTTCAATAGCGAAAAATTCTTCATCAATGATTCGGAAATGATCCTTGGACTTGGAGCACACACACACTTTGTTGTCGGGCATGAGGAGCCTTCTAATTACCGCGCCCTCACAACACCAAAGACGGCCTGTGCACTTCGGCACTGCGCCATACCGGCACGTAGACCCGGCTGGTCTTACTCCAACCTTGACCCCCCAGTGCCAGGAAGACATTACGAAATCTGCCTTCGACCGGCAGGCACAGTTGCCGTGAAATCTTCATCGAGGTCAGATGCGAACTCGTCAAACTCGACAGTGGTACGGGACGAATGGGTGTTCATAGAGAAAAACATAGGGCATAAGAGGAGTAGGGGAAGAACATTCGAAGGCAAAAAGGGAAACTTCATTGTTAGAGAGGGGCTTCAAAGCCAATAGAGAGGTACGAAAGCAATGGTGCAGTAGTTTTGCGAAATAAACATGATTGCAAAGGGAACAGCGAGGGAAAACATTCATTGAGAAGACCTGCGCCTAACGACATTATGCGATGTGTATTTCGATCTCTTGGCATGGAAGACGTGGACATGGACAAGATCCCCATGCATTGTAACTTTAGCGACCACATCGAATTCTTCATCTTTCTGCAAGGGAAAACATTACAGGCATACACTGCGGCAAGAATTCAATTTCAAGAATTTAAAGCGCCTCTTTCATTTTACGCTCTTTCCGAATAAAACACGTTTTTGTGGATCGGCTCCTTTAAAGAAGTAGAAGCAACCTGGGGCAAGATGCAATTTGGCATGAGTTTATTGGGGGTCAAATGCACTTTTGTGGCACTAGGGGAGGATCTGGTCTGGATTTCTATAATTACGGTAATCAGATATACTGCTCCTATTCCTCCTTTAATATCGGCGAATTTATTGAAATTCTTGCTTCGAATTTAATCTAACCTCAAAGATGAACATCTCTTCTTTGTATGCTCCTGGAATGAGTTTCTGTCGAGGCAAGCTCAAGGCGACTTCGAATGAGTTCTCGAGTAAATGCTTCCGGTAGAAATTTGGCAGATGCAAGTTGAAGGTTATCTCAGTCCTCTCCGAAGGACCGCTCAGCAGACGCTGAAATGGCTAATGATGCTATGAAGAATTCGATCTGGCAACAAAGACGAAGGGATTAAATTGCGCTGACTGACACCGAACACTGCATACGTTTATATATTTCCCCACTCCAAGCGAAGTCAGAGGTGCTCGTCCAAAGTGCCTGTTCAAAGACCACTGATAAAATATTTAAAATGGCCAGGCAACACAAGCCAAATTTGCTGTTGCACTCCAATGAAAGTTGTAATCCGATAACAATTTCTTACATCTGTGGGCATCTAAATTCAGCCGTATCGGTCGCTAATCCAGCAGCGTAGTATACGAGATTATCCCCGATTGCCTGTGGGTTTATTTTCTTTTATCGGGGAGGAATCCAATAGATGCACAGGTTTGTCAGAATATACGATGACGCTTGGCAAGTTGCCAAATGGCAATAGCAGACTTATCAAAAGAACATAC
>JACMIG010002683.1:0-14411 GCA_014805385.1 Levipalatum texanum | reverse complement strand
ATCGGGCATATTGGTGATATTTGACGAATATTAGGTGAAATACGGCATTTTAGCGCGCAAAAACACTTCAAAACATGTCAAAACACGATAATATTATTTATATAATTAATGCGACATCATTCCGAGTCGAATAACACCAAAATCGGGCATATTGGAGATATTTGACGAATATTAGGTGAAATACGGCATTTTAGCGCGCAAAAACACTTCAAAACATGTCAAAACACGATAATATTATTTATATAATTCATGCGACATCATTTCGAGTCCAAAAACACCAAATTCGGGCATATTGGCGATATTCGGTCGAATATTGATTATATTTGGTCAATATTAGTTGAAATACGGCATTTTGGCGCGCAAATGCACATTAAAACACGTAGAAACACCTTAAAATTGTTTCTATAATTATTGCCACATTATTTCAAGTCAAATGACGCCAAATACGGCATTATTGGTGCAATTCGGCAACATAATGCATTTTGGCGCGCAAATACATATTAAAACACGTCAAAACACGTTAAAATAATTTGCATAATTCTTGCAATAATATTCCAAGTCGATTGACATCAAAGTCGGTGCGATTGAAGAAATTCCGGAATTATTTGGTCTCGAACGGAATTTCGGGTTACGGTAGAGTGTGACAGAAACACGGACGGACTCACCGACAGACGTATGGGGCTTATCATATGTATAGAGGTAGGGAATACTTTGAAATGAGTCTCTCACGTCCATGCGTTCGCTGTGATTTACTGTTTCTCTGCACTGAACACAATCGCATTATTCATTCTTTGTCACAGCAAACCAAAATCTGACTTACGGGCACACCAGTGCCGGAGGTCCCTGAGGTCCAGGAACCACAGCCTCGCTCCTCGCGTCCTCCACAGGACCTCCGTTGCATCCAGGGTTTCCAGGGTGTGCAGGAGGTCCGGCCGAGCCCTTGCGGCCTTCAGTACAAGGTCTTGCATTGACGCCCATCTTCCCATTCGCGCCATGAAGTGCAGGATGTCCATGGGGTCCAGAGGGTCACTGGGCACAGGGCTGGCACGGTGGCGGCGTGACGGGTTTGCTCGGTTGCAGGGGCGGACCTCCAGGGTTCCCAGTGGAACTAGGAGCTCCGGGCAATCCAGGCTTGCAGGATTTTCCGGGCTGGCCAGGTGTTTTCCGGGCTGGCCAAGGGAGGCAGCACCGGGAACATTGGCCATCATTGAACTCGTGGTATTCTGGTGCATCCACATTGCAGGGATGTGTGGTGAAGCCATGAGGATCTTCGGTTGCACGGACCAAAGTTGTAGCGGGATTGTGTGCACCGGAAAGTGAGTGGGAAGTTAAATCGGGGCAGGGGATGGTTTGTGTACGTAAGGAGGGATGGCATAGTCCAGGGCATGAATAGAAACTTTAGTTAAAATCATATTTTTATGCAGTAGTTCCACCGTCCGTTTTCATGACCAAGACGATCTCAAGCTATTTGGGGTCTTATAATTCGATTGGCGGATGTTGTCAACACATCCATGTTTCCACGTAAACGAATGATCTGAAGGTAAATAAATAAAACGAAGGGATTAATTACTTTATTTACCGGTATCCACATGTTTTAGCCAACACTACGAGTCTTTGCATAAACATGAGCTAACGGAAACAAATTATGTTGAACCTTCCCGTCTTTTGCTTTCATCATTACGCGTTGCTACGAAACAAATGAAATGATACTGAGAAGGTGTCCACTCTCGTTGCGGAATTCAAAGCTTTCGATTATTCAGACGCCGATTCTTTCTCTGATTGCCGCGCCTTCCTGACGATGATCCTGAATTGGCTGCAGCCGTTCCGCTGCCAGCACTCCCATTTCCTGCTGGTCCATTGCTTGTCCTCGCATTGCTGCTCCGCCTCCGCCACCGCCTCCGCTTCCACCTCCTCCGCCTCCGCTTCCGCCTCCTCCACCTCCATTTCCTCCTCCTCCGCCTCCGTTTCCTCCTCCGCCATTTCCACCGTTTCCGTTATTACCTCTGTTTCCACCGCATCGCTTCTTCCTGAAGTGCTTCTTACATATACATTTTCACATAGCCACTCACGCTGTGTGAGTGTCGATGTCAGAAGAGTCGATGGATTCTTCCGATGCTAAAGATGCCGTGTCCGTTTCAACACTTTCCGATCTCTGGAATTGTATTCGTACTAATAAAGGAGGAGGGGCATACTACTGCATCCAAGGTGATGGCGACTGCTCCGACGGCAAAGAGAAGAAGGAGAAGCTTCAAAGCTGGCTTGTCTTTGCACCCTTGGCGGCCATTTTATACTGGAATATTTCGACAGGATATCATGCAGCTGCGCATCGAACGAAGATGATGCTGTATGCACAGAAGGAAGGGAGCAGATGTGTTCCAACGAATAACCGTTGGCCGAATAGCAAAACACGTAGCAGAAAAGAACCGGCGAGAATGAATTTTTGCAAATTAGCCATGATTGAAATCGCTTCATCTTTTCCTAGAACATTAGAGTTTTTGGGATGCTTAAAACACAAACACATGAGTGTTTAAGTACCTCGATTTTGTCCAGGAGTTGGCGTCACTCATGTAATTTTGACGCATTTTCTTATTTAGGGAGCTCTGATTTTTTTGGGTGGAATCTATCGTTATCGAGAATTGCATCGGTTTTATTGGAACATTTAAGACAATACATGCAATGGAAGGGGGGAACGGTACACGGGAACGAGAAGTAAGAATGATAAATGATTTAAGCCACATCGAAGTATAGAAAGGGTGTCCAGCACAAGTGGGACGATGAGAAGGAGGTGGTGGCAAGTCTCGTTTGGAGCAGATGGAATTTTTGGTCGCTTCAAAAACCTCGGACGCCCGAGTGATCTAGAGGAAGCAGGGGTGATCAAGACAGAGTGGCAATCGAAGGGGCATGGGAGCGAACAATCGTGGTTGCTCCAATCGTTCGGCCACGATTCACGGAGTATTGTTTCTTCCTTCCAAGCAAGCACGCCACTTCATTCCGAACTTGGCCGTTGAATATCATTATGATAGTGGGATGAGTCTGAAATAGGAATCAATATCATCCTTGTAAAAGGAAAAATTCTTAACCTTTGCATAATAGCTAACAATTCAAACACAAAGTGCAAATTTAAATGTATGATGTGTATATGCTAAAGTGGTGCAGATTCCCCTTGAAGAAAATGGTATCACTTTCACCCCTGGTCACTTGTTAGACGATACAGTCCGAAAATGAATACAGCGTATCCTCCATGATCGATTACACAGGCCAGGGAAAAACATTTCCCTCAAAATTCGGAGCATTCGTCTTTGGTGATGAGTTTTGGTGGACAGGTGCAATCGCCCATGGATATTACGATAAATTTTACTATGTAGCCACTTTCGGACTGTATCGGCGAATAAATGGACATGTTTGAAGGAAATATTATTGCAGTTCAAAAGCTCTCGTCACTTCGCTCCGAGGTGCTTTTACTAGCAGTCAGACGACGAGAGAACTCTAAATTTGCACCACTGTAGCAATACCTCTATCACGCCCGAATAAAATATGAAATTTTAGGATCAGTTTTTCTTGTCAGAAAAATCTCAAGGATTCAAGATTAATATTATTGATGTATTCCTAGCGTGTAGATTTATGTTCGATGGGAATGTGAAGCGCTTGGACTAGTGGGAACAAACAAGCTGTTTTGTAATGGAGACTATTCTCTGCGATACAGGAATAGACATTGTGCGAATGCAGAGTCGGAAAGCATACTTATGAACGAATGCGTCATTGCAGTGCGGTGAAGCACAACATATGTATTAACGGATGAAATAGACCTTTTATAGGGATCTATTACTGCGAAGAATGAATGCTGATAAATCTTTAAATAGCCAAATCCGTGGCATTCACTCGCTAAAGACTATAGAAGTTCGTGGATTGTACCCGAATAACTCACACCGGGTAATATACTTCACCGGGATTTGTAACCCCTACATAGTGTATGGTCAAGAACCCGGGGCGTTCTAATTCCCACGCTATCGTGGGAAAGTGCAGGTATTGATCTACCGTCATTTTGCTACCAGTATAGTCCAGAAATACTCACATACACCGTCGCGAGCCGTTTCTAAGCCAATTGGCCATAAAACTGCGGTAGATCAATAGCTGCATTTTACCACGATAGCGTGGGAATTAGAACGCTTCGAGTTCTTGACAATAGAGCGTAACTGACCGCATTCTGCATGAACCACATTGAGATCATGAAGGCGTATAACCACTTAGAGGACCCCGTGTACGGCAGCCACAGCCATGTCGAAAACGTCACCACGTAAACGCTGCTGATTATTACGAACTGCAACGAAAACGAAATTACGATAAAACGAGGAATTATGAATAATGAATATGTTGTCTTTCAACAAATTTCTGGGAGAAAATATTCACAATGAGCCTTTAGTCATGAATCGTTCGCAATTGTCCAGAAATGATACCTGAAGACTCAGCACGAATTCTCTCTTGCATGCGAATACAGTGGCTCTGTTGCTTGATGACGCACTCTTCGTTGCTCGGCGCACTACGATGACGAGGAGTGTGTAGGAGGCGGAAACGACTGCTGCTATCGAGGAGTTGAGGGAGATGTCGAGGTAACGATGCCTGAAGGAGCTTTGATCTATCTCGATCAGCACTCACCAAGTCGTATTCGATACATATGCAGAGCTGTAGAATTGGGGAAGCCATGTTATATAACAACATGGAAAGAGATTTGGAATGGAACATCCAGTTGCGACGAGGAAACACATAATACCCATCACAAGAGAATTTTGTTTCGAGAAGATGACGTTGTAGAACGGCGGAAACGCGATGCTGATGAACCTGTGGGACAAGAGCGTATGCATTTTCCCAAATGTGGGTTTCAGAATAAGATGATAAAATGAGACTTTCAAATTCAGTATGAATAAACCAGACTTTTGCTACAGTGGAATGCTCCTGGTTGACTCATAATATAATTGGCCCAGAAAGCTTATAAAATCTGTCTTCGCAGACGTAAAGTTACCGATTCAGTGCCATGACTCCAAGGGCGATGGCGAACGTGTACCACGCAACTTGAAACAAAAACAGGGGGACAAAATTGCCCATTGAACTGAAAAATGCAATTGATTTATTGGTAGGCTGTCAGGTGCAGCGCGTTTTGCATTCGGAATTGTTAATTCTATGTATATGCTACTATTTTTGGTTGGCGTTTTAATTGAGATATAAATTCGGTAAACAGAATTAAAATATACTTTTGCCGTCTTCATTTTCGACACCAGAGTAGTCGAATGAAAAATGACCTTAATACATGCCGGATCCCTTTAAGAAGCCATGGGCGTCTATTCCAACGTTCCATTCAATTCTGACAGTCTACCAAAGTTTCATTCAGTTCTAACAGTCTACCTAATTATTCGTTATGAAATAAACATACTATTTCTCGAGATACGTCTGCCGGAATGCGATTGCTGGCAAAAACTGGAGCAAAGAGATACTCGCCATGGTCGTGTCCCCGACGCTCATTAACAGCACGAACCAGTAGCTGACAAATGGGATACTTCGAGAATAACATTCCGATCCGGGTCAAAAACGACAGAGTCTTTTTCCATTGTCTCTCAAACGCTGTGATTAATGAAAAAAGCGGATAGTCCGTTTGAATCGGATGGCTTCTTGCTGAGATGAAAACAGGCTTCTGCAACATTCCAAAACGTTCTTTTTTCAATTCTGGCAGACAGGTTGTGCGAATGGTTTTGTGATGAATAAATCATTTTCTCTTACGGAGGCATAGTAATCAGAGTTCGACTGCGGAAGATGGCTGCAATGATGATTAGATTAGTCGATAGCCCGTAGATCAAGATCAAGGCGAACAATGCCACGACCAGACGATCGTCACTGCGTTCATGGAGTGTTCTGTAAGTTTCATAGTGGAGTAAACGTTTATGAATTTTCTTACATTTTTGAAAAGAAATAAAAAATAAAATTGAATAACTCACAGGAAAGCACCGATTGTTAGTTTGTCGGGAGTGAACTCGTACTCGTAGTCAACCATGATCATGCGTCGAGGACGTCAAGAGTCTCGTACGGATATGAAGGAAACAGTGAGTGATTTCGCACAAGAATCAAATCACACTACAAAAAAGAACGCACCCTATGTTCACACGTTTTTAGGCCAAAACAATGCATTGTTATTTTTCGGTGCCTCAACCTTTCCTTTTCCCGTTCCGGAGTCTCCGCCCCTGATATCCATCTATGTATGGCATGTATGGCTGGGCCAACCTGCATGTAAAATTTCAGCCCTTTTGATAGACTCCTTTTCTTTGCTGATATATAGAAAAGAAATGTTGACACATCAGAGGTGCGAAAGAGGAAAGGTACGGGAGTATAGTTTTTCCCCGTCCGAGTCCAGCGCACCACCCTCGATTTTGGAAGTCAGCTATCAATTATTCCCAAGTTTTTCCTGCTGATCACTGGAGCGGTGCTCATCGTTGTAGTTAGGAAATTGAAAACGTCTGCTAGAGGCTTGTTAAAGCTCGGAAAATGTTCATTTTAGTGCGTTCTCACGTGCCCCGGAATGCCACATGAACGGGAGTTCAAATGACAGTTATATCCGCTGAGTTTGTTATTATTTTATTCTCAATGTTCCCTGCATTATTTAATAATGTTGGCTTCAGTGCATCGTTTCAGCGAAAAATGAAGAAACCGTGGCCGCCTTCTTAAATTTAAACGCAACTCGTGACCGCAGCGCTTTGGAGCCATCTGACGCGCAGCGGCCACGCATAGGTCACCAAAGCTTCAGATGTAGTCATTTTAACTTCATTTGCCGCTAAAACGATGCTATACTAAATAATACAGAGAACATGGACAATAACAAACACAGCGAAGCGAGAAATGAAATTGTGCGAAATGTTTTACACCGTGTAACACGGTGCGCACATTTCGGTGTTCGAAGTGGCCAGGACAATAAATCGCAGAAATGAAGTGGAAGCGAAGCGGATAGGGGGTCGTTTATGGTTGAAGGGTAATGTTCGTCGCATCATGCCTTTCGTCCTTGCTCGCCATATGTTTGCACACTGCAAGAAGCCACAACGGTGTTTAAAAGTTTCCGATCTTTTTCTGCATAGCGCGCGTTCGATCAACCACTTGCCCGTGGCGAGGTCATGGAAGTAATCTGGGGACACTTCTATAACCACCACCAAACGCAAAGTGGACCCAACAAAAAGAACTTTGCCCATATTTTTATCGTTGTGGTTCCTGGACATTTGAGCAAATGCGGTTCCCTCTCCATTGAAAACGAGGGTTGTCTCGTCGTCTGACAGGTTAGAGACCATGCGAGAGCTTTCGCCTGTAATAGAAGTAATTGTTGGGAGCTTCCTATATCATGAACGCAATCACGATTCGGAACTATAATAAATTACGGAATTAAAGATCAAACGAAGCGGATAGGGCGTCATTTATGGTTGATAGGTAATGTTCGTCACATCATGCCTTTTCTTCATATGCATATGTGCATATGCCCGTAGCGAACATCGCTGGTTTATTATACTTCTTATTATTATGAACGGATTCAGGATCAACGTGTGAGTCTTTCATAGAAATCACACATCCAACACGTGGGTATATAAACAACGTTCGAATCCATGATAATCAGTTCACTTTCAGCCCATATATCATGGACTATCAAATTTTTCGCTCCTGCGTTGTCACACTCACCTCGGTCGCATCGATTGTGCTGAACTCGGTGCTGTTCTTGACGATTCTCAAGACCAAGAGCAATGTCGTCGCCCGCTACGGTTACCTTCTACAATGCTTCGCAGTTCTCGACGTTGTGTACTCCCTCCTTCACCTGTTGTTTGAGCCGGTAAATATAACTCTCTCTAGGCGAGATATTTTTGTAATTTCCTGGAGCCAATTCGCGAAGACCATTGCTGTAAGTTCTTTGCCAGATTTGCATCGTCAAGTTGGACCCATCGTCATTGGCTTGCGTGCAATGGATGCTCCCACAATCGTCGGGACTATGGCCTGCCTGACCGTCCCTTACATCCTTTGCGGCATTGCGTTTCTCCTCTGCTTCCAATTCGTCTACCTCTACTGTATGATCTGCAGGTTTGTTCAGTCCAATTACCATGTAGAGAACTATTTACAGGCCCAATAACTTCGGCATCTTTGATGGCCGCCTACGCAGAGGAGGAATCCCTTCGGCGATTGCAGTCTGCATGCTGACTCTCGCTACTTATTCTGTAGCTGTTTCTCACGTGACACCTAATATCACGAGCCGCACCGCCTTCGCACCGCTGATTCTGCATTTGACGGGACGCAGCATCGCTGAAGATCCACGCCCAGGATTCATTGGAGTTATTTTGCGAGAGGTAGACACAGTTTGCCTTCGTTGTCAATTTCAATCATTACAGAGTGCGCCTGGTGAGGACGGCGCGTTGTTTTTCGCCGAAATTTCTGTATTCATCGGACAAGCCTCCATCGCTGTCGGAATTTCCGTTTTTTGCGCCAGTGCAATTTTTTTAAAGATCACCGCAACATCGTATGTCATGAGAAAATAGCACTCATAACGCTTCGTCTTAAGTATCGAATCGGAAACCTTCAGAAGGCGAGCTTTCAAGCAGCTGTTTATTGCGCTGATTGCACAGGTCAGAAAACCGCCAAACTATTTTCTTTTGTCGAAACTTTTTTGAAACCGATCCTGAACAAAAATGCAAAGGCCATTTATTGTCAAGAGCCGGAGGGGGTTCCCGTGGTGTACGATGTTATTTTTTCAGAGCATTGTCCCTATCGCCCTGGCCTACATCCCTCTCATTGGACTCTTCTCCACGCTCGTAATCGGAGGCGATTTCGAAAATACTACTGATCGGTACAGTATACGTTTCAAATGCATCATAACGTCCATCATTTCGCAGCTTGTTTTTGATAACGACGCTGTATCCAGTAGTGGAACCCATCGTCATCATCGCATGCATTCCACCGTAAGATATTCCGCTCCCTTTAAACTTATCTGATGCGTCAGATACCGAACGCGGATCACCCGAGAGTGGACGCGAATCCGCGGAGGAGCAACAGTCTCATCAACCAACGTCGCCTGGAATAGTCGGAATTCATAATCCCTTTCATATGAAGAACGTATGTGGGGTGATAAAATAATTGGTATGAGAAATATCCGGGGTACCACGTAAGAACAAAATATGAGATCAAATTAATGGCATGGATGGGCTGTCTGCTCACAATAAGTAGTAGTTCTCAAACTTGACTCTTCGATGAGACACACCATTCGATAATTTTTAGAATAACGAAAAGTCGTGATTTATTTTTTTAAATTATTTCACGCCTGGTGATCCAGGAAACTTTTTAATCCGGATCATATTTTTGACGATAGTAAAAAGTTCTTTTCAGACAACGACTCTGTCCTGAAGGTGAAGGAAGACCATCAGTGATGTTAATGAGAATACTTAGAATTTTTATGCACATTTCAATCAACTTCCACTAGAGTAATTCACGTAAACCCATGTTATTTTACATGCAACAATGTTGTTTCTTTTCTCCACATTTTATTAACAGATGGAACGAGGGATGACAACGAGATGAGCGTTCTATTGATGCACTTGTTCCGGCCGCGCGAAGGGATGAATCTGAAAATAATTGGCTTGGTTTTGTTTCGGATAGAAGAGAGAGAATTTCGGATCGGAATTAATCGCGTAAATGCTTCCTTTTTTGCGCGCTGCGGAATCTGTTATTGCGGTTCCAAACGTAATAAATATTTCGCTTCGTATCGGGCTCTTTATCTCAAAAAATATTTGGGTTCAAGGTGCGAAAGGAAGAAATCTTTGAAACTGAGTTTCATTGAACGAGTGAGTTTCGATAGTGCATCAGTTCCCAATACCATTCCGAATGTGCAGTGCATCGGGGAGAAGAAACATCGTCTGTCGTATACAGAGACGATCGGGATGAAGACGCGGTGTCGTGGAGCTGACCTGCTATTATTGTGACGTTGAAATGCACTTCGACTCGAACCTCGACCGAACTGGTGACGCAGAGCAGATGACCAATGTGATCAGAAGCGCTTTCAAGAGGAACCGCGAGGATAACATGATCAGATGTGCGACTGAGGCAGATGGCCGCTGTTCGCGTACCTATATGGTGAATTTCCGTTCTGAGAAAACGACGCGGTAAGCTGGTAACCATAATCAGCAAAGCGATCTCCAGTAGTTCTATTCACACGTAGGCCATCTACAGTAATCTATTCCAGAAGTGACATTCAGCTCATTTACTGGGAAAGCAATCTTCACTTCGCGTAAATCGGCAGGGACTTACTAAGTGTACTGCAGAGTGCGTACGGAATACACTTGCGCACACCTGGAGTGTAGCATACTACGCATGTCGTTTGCGGTTTTCAATTGATGTTGGTGAAATTCAAGTACTTATTGCTCCACCATCGCCTTTGACGGCAAACGCTGATAGCAATGATGTGACGATGCTTGGAAACAAGCAGTGTTCGCGGAAGAAAACTCACCAGCGCAATAACATCGCATAAGAACGTGATGGTGAGAAACGTTTCCTCTGCGTGCACAACAACAATTTGGCTGAGATCTTCAGTCCCTTTTCGTTTCCCCGAAATCTGCCTGATTCTCGGGAACGTAAAACTGAAATTCTTTTGGACCACGCCGGGGACGTACGGCAAACATTGTCATCGATGAAAAATCTCGTGCTTATTGTAGACGGATGTATCTGTCTACGAGAGATACAATCCTGGGTAGTTCGTCTGTTTGAGTAATATTGAAATTTTAGCTACCGATAATCTCCCACCAGAACATGAAATCCTTAATGGATTATTCTCAACTTAGATCATGGGTTGCGAATCAGGTCTGTGGTTCAGTTGCACTTGTTTAAAATCCGTGGGAATTTCCATGCCCGAGCACTCGAGGCGTCGTCACGCTTAGATCTTTATTCACTTCGCGCGTGCTAATGTGGAGTTTAGCGAAAGTCTATTTCCCATGGCTTCTATTGGAGTGCATTCGAACTGTTGAGCAAGTGAAGGGCAAACAATATCTGTATTTGCATTTTTCTCTCCATCGGTGATGCATTGCACGGCTTTATGGAATACCACCACGCTTTGTGCGATTCCAAGTGGAAGATAACATAACTATATTCAAAATGACCGATTACAGACACACAAAATTGAGCTTCATAGTGTTAAAAGTAAATTGTTTAAAATTACACATTTTACGGTTCCAGGTGAAAATATACAAAAAGTGGCGTAGATCTCAAATCACGTCGCTGAATGGACATTGAATTGTATCGTCACGATGGATCTGAATTGCGGATGGATGCAGAAGAATCTGTAAAATGTACATTTGAATGAGAATAAATCAGAATGAAACCTTTGCCTTGTCAATGAATTCGTGACCAGAAGCATCCACGGATTCACGAACGACATCAATAGAACGCAATATACAAAGAAGGTCCGAATTTCAATGATAGTCGAGTTCTGATTGATTTTAATTGTTTTTGAGTTGATATTTTGACTCACGTTTCCTATTATCGTTGCTATGAACATTGCAGTGAAATATACGGTAGCAATGCAGAGTACAACGAACAGAGAAAATCCCATAATGGTCATCCCAATATCTCGGTGGTTGAGCTTGCTGATGTGGGATTTCGACTTTCAATTCAACATTTGATAACCCAATGTTTTTGGCATTCAGATTCATTTGGCGAACGATTAGAACATAGCAAACAGCGCATATGAGGGAGGTGACGACGGTCGTCACGGGTGCTTGAGTGGCATTGGTCTGGAACAAGGAAATTGTCCGCTCGCTGAACTCGAATATTATTTCAAAACGGCCCTAATGACAAGAAAGTTGATCACACCGCTCACCTTTACTGCATCTATGTCAGACACACTGCTGATCGATCCGTTCGGTTTTTTACAATAAATTAATGGCGGCTGAAACAACATGTGGACGCAGTATATAAAGGTGAAGATGTAGTGAGAGCAGAATATTGCGAAACGCGGAATTCTGTCGAAGAACTTAAAACACCGTTTACTTAAGTGCTATGGTTGAGCGGAAAACTGAAATACTTTGGTAAACCGTGAAAATGGGAAGCAGACGAGACAAAATCTGTTCAGTGTGATCGTCATAATGCCAAAATTCTGAAACGGCGTATTATCATTTAATTTGATAGGATAATTTTACCCTTAAGATGAAAAAATAGTAATAACTGCCAAGTATCTTTGCCCAAAACGTTCCGTTTAATTGCAGAAATAGATAGAGCAGATTCGAATGTTCCATCCTGCGCAACCCTCACGAGTAGGTATATGAAGGGGAAGCATACGTCAATGATTCCCTAAAAGAGCAAGATTTGTTCAAAATTAGCACTGCCTTTCGTTACCTGTGAAAGGAGCATCTTGAAGAAGAATGATGAGTAGTGAGCAGAATTGCGCCGTGAGAGAGCGATGTACAGGATGCGGATGTAGACGATAGAAGACACGGCAGCAACACAAATAAACGGAATCCAGCGTGTCGCATTCTCCTCATCCGCATTCATCTCTCAACTATCGGTTTATTTTCCCGAGATATACAGTATCGCGCAAAATTATTCCACATTTTTTTTCTTCATATGGTTCCATAAAAACATTTTCACACGGTGTGATTGTAAAATGGGAGGAGAAAACACTCGTCTTGGCGCGATGCAAATTTGACCCAAAAATGAAACATTTGAAAAAAATGGATTTCAGTACCTTTAAGTTCATCATCCGCTGCAGGATGCATTTTCCGAATCAAATTAGCACCATTCCACGCCGATATATGAAGATACAGACAAGTGGTCGAAAACCTTAGCACGATGCAGTATCCCGCGACATTTACGCGAGGAATAGGGATGTTCTGCTTGATATCTCACGCAGAAAATGAACCAGTTACTGCGTTTAAAGGAGGAGTAGGCGCAACATCTCTGATCACTGACCTTATGGAAGTTCATACTAGACACAGGCCATAGTGTAAAACAGACGCCAGCCAAAGCGCACTTGTTATGCCGGGGTGAATTTGGGCAAGCAAGTCTAATTTTGTCCCTCTTCCCATTATACTCTCTCTCTCTCTAGAAAGGCAGAAACATCATCTAACCTTAAGAGAGCCACTCATTTGAATATGTGGTTTAACTCAAATAGACTTTCATGGGAGTTCGAGATCGGGAGTGCACGGCGACATGAGAATTCAAGACTTCACAGATCGAGACATTTCACTGATAAGCTGATCCCCCTTGCTTCCATTTGCTAATCCGCGCACATTTCTGCACGGGCTGAAAGTCTACCCCGGAGAAACGGGAGAGTAACGCGGGAAGGGAAATGTCGAGAGGAAATCGGCCGTCCAGGATCCGTGCTCATGAGTCTAGGATACAAAAAAAACACTAAAAGATCAAATGAGAAGGCGAAGCAATGAATCATAACGTCAAGATCTCTTTGGCGTGAAGAGGGGTTTCATCATAATGACGCCTATTTTGCTTCACGTCATTAAATTTATTTAAACCATACAATTGGGTCGTCATTCCCAGGAATGGGACCCCCGAACTTTGGAGTTGGAAGTATGGTACCCCCCCCCGCAAATTCCACTATCCGCAAAGAAAAACAAAACATTTGTCAATGACGGGATTCGAACCTCCGTCACTCGGCTTCAAGTGAATGATGCAACCCTCCAAACCACAGGCGAAGCTGTCCCGGGAGCCAGCGAACTTGCTGACCTATCCTCTCCCTCCCTGTGCGATGTTTGCAGACAAATGGCGGCCCGTGGACACCATTAATTTTGCTGTGCTCCAACGGAACATGCTAGTGCTATGATTTTTTGCACCAACAATCAGAAACATATGACGAATTTTATAAAATATATGTTACATAGGTAGCTTGACCGGAAGTACCCGCCGGGGGGGTACCCTATTTGGTCGTATTTTGACGTTTTTCAACTATTGGATCGAAAGTGCCGATTTCGAAAATCCAAGGGTCGAAATTTGCATATTTCCGTATCGATTTTTTGCCCTTTTTGCAATTTCACCGCACCGACACATATGTCGAGATATCATTGCTCAAAAATGTGCTAAATTAAGCTCAGGTATAGGTTCATCTCGGACTATTTTTGTCCGATTTTAAAAAAATTTATATGGAGCAGGATAATTCGCGCAGTATAGGGCCTATTTATCGATTTTTTATCACCCTAAGCACATGGAAGCCTTAGGAACCGTTTCAAGTTGGTTTTATATGTTTCAAAGCACGGAGAAAAAGATGTGATATGTTTTGGGGGTACATCTCGAAACGACAAAAAAATCGATATCCACCGTAATCCCGAAGTAGCGCCCCTGTAGATCATGAGGAGTTATAGATGGAAATTTCTAACCACAAAAATCGGATTCAGGGACCTCGAATTAGT
>JACMIG010002681.1:0-14426 GCA_014805385.1 Levipalatum texanum | reverse complement strand
CTCGAGTTCTCAGGCGAGACCTCGAACCTCAGGTCGAGATTTCGACCTGACGTCAGGTCAGAGTTCGGACCTCAGGTCTGTTCTCCAGACCTGACGTCAGGTTTGACCTCAGATCGAGACACATTTTACTACGGCGGCTGCTCTTCCTCCGTCTCTTCCCCGTTCTTATTCTCTCGCCGTGGGTGGGATCGCACTGCCGCTTATTCATGCCCATATCAATCGTTATCGATGGGAATAAGAGTCACTGCTCCATCGACAACTACTTTGGCTCATGGTATGCCGCATGTAGCCCGAAATGCCTTCTTTTGGTGGAATGCGTTCTGTACTTCTCACGGCGCACAATTGAACAGGAAATAATAAAAATTTCTCCACCACCTCGTGGGATAGATACCGGATGTTTCATGGGCTTACACGGAATGAATGCAGTTCACTTCATTTTGTTTGTACTTTCAAATGCTTCCACGATGCCGGTCTAACGCTTGTGATGCAACATCCATAATACTGTGAACTAAAGGGCGAGGTTTGTCACTGGCTAGCGACCAGTTTGTTGACTGCTTCCAATTGCATCTGATCCATTTCATGCCCATTAAAGAAGGAGTAGGAGCGACTTCTCTGATTACTGTAAATATGGAAATCAAGACCAGACGCAAGTGCATTTGCCAGAATTGCCCAAGGATTGTTCCTACGCCTTCTTTAGCGACAGTGAACTATGCTGTTAATGCGATCCTATAATTTGCATCAGATTTGAAGGAGGCGTCGCAGTATTGTCCGATATTAAAGTGATGCGGAGGGGACGCGCGAATTACTCAGCGCTAAGCTGCGTAATGAATGTAACCAAGGCGCGAAAGACCACCATTACGCTGCTTACCGCCGAGTAGTTCGCGCGTCGCCTCCGTTTAACTTTAGTTCCGGACAATACTATATCTGTGAAAACGAAGGCATTCTTTCTACGACACCATTTATTCAAAGACCGTACTGTCATGCATGTGCGCAACCAAACGCAGAAGGGTCCGAAGCACCATTTACCATGGATGGAATTATTGCCTTGACAATGCCTTGTTTTGGTACAACCGATCATACAAGGTTCATATCAGATAGTATTTGAACCTAAACTTGCATGTCAAAGAAACGTTTGATTACAACCTTAAAAATCAGTCTCTATCGATTCCTTATGATTGATAAGAATTTAAAGAAAGATGGAAAATTATTTTGAACTGTCATCAATAATAAGTTCATTAGTTGATGGCTTCCTCTGCATTGCCTAGACGATGGGACGGCACGCGACCTTGCCGCTGGTCGTGGTGGAGATGAAGTCACAGAAAGCAGTAACGCGTGAATAAACAGCAGCCTCGCCACTCTCCTCGCATTGAATCGAATAGATACCGATCTGCAGAATGAACATTTACACTCTTTTCTCAGCTGCGAAGATCACATCGTTGGGCGAATTTCTTGCTTTCATAAGACAAAGTTATATACTTTTAATGAAAGGATATGGCATAATTGAACATCATATTAATTGCGCTTTTTATTTTTACTGCCATAATTAAAACATTCTACTGCACATGCCTGGAACCATGCTCCGGAAGCTCCCTGGACGACCATGGGATCGCCGACGTCCATCTGCAGAGGTTTTAACAGCATAAGAAAGGCATCATTATAAATGATCACTTATCATAGGACCGAGTAGTAGATGACGGTACCTGGCAGGAGTCGAGGCTGTCTCCTCCACCACACACCATGACATTGTCGACGATCCCACCGGGATACTCCTTCTCGCAGGTGTCGTAATCGATGAAGGGCACTTTATCCTGGCGAAGCTGGGCCGACGCCCCCCATCCGGTGACATAAGCAGAGTTAGCTTGTGCAATAACGGCGGTATCATTAACCGGCAGGCAGATGGGCTGTGAAACATCAACATTTAAAGAGTTCATGAAAAAATATATACCTGGAGGTGGTTCGAATACTTGAATGGCGTCGCCAGCTCAATCAACGCGATATCGTTCGCGAAATTGTCGCCATCATAATTCGGATGGAGATATATGGACTTGACATCAGAAATCTGTTCTCCAGATTCGCTCCTGAGGAGAAATTTCCATAAATGTGTCTAACAATTGTAAGCATATATTTGCACTGCTAGAGATAATGAAAAAATATAGAGACTAGGGTAGACAAAGAAAGCGGAAATATCTCCGCTTCCTTAAATCAGTTGCCTGACATTGAAAAGGAAGCATGTCTCGAAATCGAGTCTAAAGAAAGCGTTAAGAAAGCAGACCGATGAGCTGAATTTTCGCCTGTCTCGCTTTCTTTACGCTTTCTTTAGAGTCAAATTCTTCATTCACTCGTCCGCTTCCCCTCGGAGTCCAGACAGACGGAATAAAGGAAGCCGATCACGCTTTCTTTGTCAACCCTAATAGAGACGCTGGTTAATTTACTGCATCGGTATAACTCGTTTTTAAAATTATCCCTGGATTCTACACCACAAGGGAAAGCTAACTAACTACTCACGTGGCGTCCTCCATGTTCACGCTTGCCTTGACCTTGTAATGCCCGATGTTCATGTCGTCGACGACGCATTGTTCAGCCACCATGACCCACCTGTTGTCGATGACGCTCCCGCCGCACTGGAGAGTGCAGCCTCCGAACCTCAAGGGCATACGAATGACAGCAAATTTTTAAGGTTCATTTGCATTCGGGAGTTTAGGATATGTTGAAGGCTCACTCAAGATAGACTGGGAAGGACTGGGAAGAACTTTGGTTCCGTCGATTAGGCGAAGATCAAAAAGATCCGACCGATGACTGTCTGGGAAATAGATTACGGAAATTGGGAAACGTCGAGCCAAAGTGCATTCATCCAGCCAGACGTTGGAGTCAAATGCATCGATTTGTCTTGTCTGGAACATGCAAACGGCCTCATCGAGGCCAATTTGGATCATTGATCAGCAGTTTCCATTAGACTGCCCAATGTTACAGTATTCAGATGCCAAACTTTGAAGCATTCTAACTGAGGAAAAAGCGCATGATGTACAATGCGAGTGGTATCGTTCTGCTCGTCTCGTAGGGCTTTAGTGAGCCCAACCATAAGCTCGAAATCGAAAGTTCTTCCTAGTCCTTCTTTAAAGAAGGACTGGAAAGAACTGCTTGGCAAATTGCCAGTTTTAATGGGAGTGCATTTCTCCAGACATCGCCGTATCGTAAATGTAACATTACCATACGTCGACGTCTGGGTAAATGCACTTAAAACTGGCAATTTGCCAAGAAGTTCTTCCCAGACATTCTTTAAGGGATATACATAATGAATGCGTAGTAAGCACTGATGGCTCGTTACTCGTGAAGGGTCAATTCGGAGACTTATCAAAGAATCGCTCCTACCATCCAGACGTGCACCACACGACCTGCCACGGCCACGAGTAAGGCACGGCTGTCTGTGCGCCGACAAGGCGCTCTTTGGAAAGATTCGGCTTGACGGGAGTCTGACCGCAGCTGTAATGATTCTGTTTGTGAACGTTGCAGTGGTCACAGTGTTCTAGTCATTGCTAACATTGGAAGTGGTACGTCGGTCAGGTCTGCATTGACGGTAACTGCCAGAGCGACGAAGAGCACCGCTGTCAGCATCTAAACAATTCACGAGAATCGATAGGAAAGGAAAGATGGGGGGCTGATTTCGCTCGATCGCTGCCTCTATTTGTAATGAAATATTTGGTTGATAACGCCATGATGTCGATTGTGAAGTCGCATGATCTGCCAACATTTGCAAGAATGTGCTTTTATTGTGCAAAGAATGTTTTGGGAAGATTGTGCAGAGATAATAAAGCGAGACGCCTAAGGTGGCCTGGTCTGCACGTGAGCTTTGCGCTGGAAGATGAAGAAAACAGAATCAGAGACGAGAGATGTTGACATCTTTTATATCTATACAGGTTTACCAGTATCTCATAACTACTCGATGAACACGCGAAGATGCCATCCGAGCATTTCTCTACGCCCGGACGAATTCCAGGAGATCCGCACTGAAGACTGGGTAGACGTGAAGTTCGTGAACTGGTGCTCCCCAGTGAGCCTGATACGGAATCAACATTGCTAATTAAATAGAGGAATTGTCCAAGTATTGTACAGCACCACAGAACCTCAAAAGACTTGTGCCAGATAGTTCCGTTTGTATCTTTCAGGAGAAAAGGTATCTATGCCTGAAATTTAGTTGATCCTAGATTCCAACCGAAGCATGCAAAAATCAGCCGTAGATTCCTTATTAGCGCTGAGATATGGGAGGCGGAATTTTCGGTAGAGGAACGGGAAATTAGAAGTTCTGTGGTGCGGCACTATATTCGAGATAGTATGCTGTTTTCGCAGCTGACACAATCACGGGAATTCCACAAAATACAGCCTGTAAAGTTTATTCATTTAAAATATTTTTAAAAACTTTATTCCGACCTGGAGCGCCACTAGGTATGTTTTATGATGTAAATTTCGACCTTCTCTATCGGTAATAGTGACGGAGAACATGCAAGTATCGATCGCGAAAAATATAACGCCGGATGACCGAGCAACGTAAAAGATGTCCGAGTCAATAGCATTCGATGCCATGAGGAATATGCTCGACTCATTCACCTGTTTGCAACCAGCCTTTGCATCTGCTCAAAACTACTTTATTATTGTTATTACATTTCCAAGGGCGTCTCTGGTTCGTCTCTACTAAAGTCTCCACGGTCTCTGATCAGCAAGACGATAAGAGTAAGCCCGTTTTTAAAAGTGGGGAATGTTGACCTTCAGACTTATTTCCGACTGGAGTGTTCACAAAGCCTCGCCCATTCAGCCAATTTATACATGAAGTTGACTTTATTGCACCTTTTCACGTTAGCGTCTTACTGATGTAGCAATTCTGGTCGAACAATTCGAGCAGCGAATTCATCTGCATTCCTTCGAGCGCCACACCGGCAGCTTCCTAGAAAGTAATGTACAAATATTGCGGAGACCGCAAGCTGTTCCTATTAGTGCTCCAGCTAGTCTATCATCAATCCACCGTTTATTTTACTATATCAAAGCCTTCTTGGTTAGAGACAGTGGCGCATCACCATTGCAACCATATGGGCTGACGAACATACTTGCAAAGCGTGGACGACAGTCATCAGAGTTCCTAGGCGCCTAGAACACTCTTCTTCCCTCCCGGCTTCGCGATAGTTACGACTCAAATCACCGTAAATGACGCATTTCACGCGGTGTCCGAAATCCATAATCGTCTCCGAACATGTTTTCGAATCTGCAAGGAAAATCATGGAGAACATTCAGACCGCGGATATTGTATGTATTGTAGAGTACCCGGAGCGAACTATTATAATTCCCAAACCTGTTCACGACCAATACTGAACCCGCATTAAGAGTTACGATTTGCATAGAAGTTGTTACCAGACCACCTTTAACAAGCAAAAAGTGAGTAATTCCTAATGGGATCAGATAATTGGACTAAAAATGGACAAGTGGAAGGATCTTACCACACGTCCAAATGAGCAGGGAAATAGCCGCGGCGAACTCAGCTTCCGACATCTTGGCACTACTCATTACGGGATCCAAAATCGTCGAACATATATGGTAATAATATTTACTGTTCCTGAATAGTCAATATTAGGCAGTTTCGTTTAGTGTCGAAAACATGAATGCGGCATTTTCCAGTACCCGAAAAGTACAGTGCGAACCCTTCACCTATCGCTTCTACCGCCTGTTCGTGATAAACCGGACATGAAAGATATCTGGTGAAACAGAAGCAGTTTCGTTTTACGTATCGATTCCACAAGTGACACCGCGCATTGTCGATATACTCTTTTTTGTAACCCGTAAACGTTCGCAAAAAGTATTGTGCCCCCCCCCCCTCACAGTAGTCGTGAACAACTAGCTGCCAGCACGGGGGAAAATCATTGAAATTGAAAGCTTGGGCATAGCCTATGCCGCATAGGACGATAGTGGTGTCTTTGTATTATGGAAGTTAGTGGTGTTGTATACATACCGGACAAGTTCTTGTTTCTGGTCATGCGGCATATCGGCAGGCAAAACAAGCTCAACATTTTCGACATCCGAAGCCGAGGTAGGTCCTTTCATGAAACTAAATGCCGTTAACGTTTCTCATGCAAACACTCACTACCGGTTCGGCTGCGTCGGAAAATGGATGTCCGAGAAGTGGAATTTTTCCAAAATTATAACAGAAGTCCAGCAGCTCTTGAAGACAGCCCTCTGAATTCGCAGTTATTAATGTTGTCCCAAGCGCAGTTGGGCCACTTTAGAAGCGTTTGAAACGATGGCAATACTGACTTGTTCGGGCTGAGACAATTCGTTGAATTCCGGAAATGCCTCTTGAAGAAAGATAATAAAAGCGGTGCTCGCAATTGGCGTTGCGTCTCGTTCAAATTCTAATGGAGCGATGTAAATGTTCTGTAAAGTGTGCATAAGGGGAGAAGGGGGAGGGAAACGATACCTCCCCTGTTGTCTCCGATGGAACGAAGCGTTCGCGATATTTCTCAGTACCGCGAAGGGAATGCTCACCGCGTGACCGACGAGCTATATAGGAACTGCAAATAATGGAAATATGGGACAATTTTAGAGTCATGCCATCGCCGTCTAGTTATTTTTAAGTCTAGTTTTTTAAAGAAGAGTTTGCTGCAAGAGTCGAGCATGCCCGGGCACGATGGTACAACAACCTGGGAGACGTGGCTTGGCACTTTTCTGTGTCCCCCCACGACGCCTTTGGATCTACCCCAATAAAACGCACTCATATAGTCGTCCGATACGTTGCAACAAAGTCTCCGAGCTCAGTTTCGAATCTTGCGTGTCGAGGGAATCTGTGGATTGAGGAGAGGCCGTCGATGTCGAAGGCGTCGATTCATCGTTTTTGAGGCGCATCCCAAGGGCAATACACGCCTCCAAACGACACCGCCGACACGGGAATTTCTGGTCTAAAGTTTTTAAAACTGATATTTGCTAGTTTTTGGGAATCAACATTTTTTCGAGCACTTATTAAAGTGTATCACAAACATATAAAAAATAAACCAATCAAAGATATCATACATTGTTGATAAGTACATTGCCCCTTGCCCGTGCGACAAGGAATTTGCTTCCTCTGCGTGGTTGTACGCGTGAAGAATACGGCACAAGCGCTGCAAATTGGAAGGTTTTGTGATATCATCAATAAAAGTTCAAAAGTACACAGAAATCTAGTTTCTTGAAAGTATAATAACGTCCTCGACTTTTCAATCTCAGTTCATTGCTCAAATTCTTCCGTATTTCCAATTACACGAGGCAATGGAGTGCGAAGATGTCCTAGAATCTTCAATAATACTCACCGGCAAACATCGACGCCGAGGAATGTGTTGGTTGTGCGCCCAGAGCAGATGAGGCACATGATAGTTGGCCGCGGGAAGGGACGAGGCCGCATCTGGAAATAATGCTAAAAAATATCTTTTTAAACATGCAAAAACGCAGCGGAATGTTGTGCAGCGTTGAAAGCTACTTTGTGAATGAAAAAGGAGGAAATTCGGGCCCGAAAATACCAAGTTCGCGCCGGAAATGGAATCGTAATTCTAAGAATAGCGAGCTTTGAGATAAAAAGTTCTGTTTTTACTCGAGTGGACCCAAACAGGTCATTGCGCAGAAAAGGGTTTACAAACATATTTTCACGTTTTTAACAGTTTGAGGTGTTGCAGAATCATAAATAATGTACAAAAACATTTTCAAACATATGGAAATGTTTTTGAACACTATTTGGCGAGCATTTGAAAGTTGACTTGTTTGAGCACAATGTCCACTTTTTCTAACAATTTATCTCAACGCTCGTTATATGTTCCCTTAAAATAGATTTGAATAAACTCTCGAAGGGGGTGGGTATTATAAAAACGAACACGATACAACAACTTCGCATCACGAATGCACGTGGCGGAGGGTCATGGCGCGATAGCAAATGGAGGGAGGGTGAAGAGGGAATCGCCCTGGTCAATGTCGTCCTTTGGTCGTATCTCACATCTCATTTCGCGCAGTTGTTCGCTTAAAGTGCACCCTTACCTCAACCCCTCAAAGACCACTCTCGCGTATCGCCAGTCCCGAACTATGCAGGAGCCCTTTCTCGGGAAAGGCTGCAGGCACGTGGCACACTTTAGTGCTGGGGGAGCAGCGGTGCAAATGTCCCCCGCGGAGTGTCTGGCGGCCTCCGAATGAATGCTTTCTAATTGTCGCCCGCCAGCAAAGACACGGGAAAACATGAAATTACGCCGAGCTTGGATCGCCGATATTAGGCTCGATTCTGTGAAAGAGCGAGAGCGAGACAGATGGATCTTTGTTATCGGCGGACGCACTTGATCACAATCTTTGTCCCACTTCCTTCCCTCGCGAGACTGGTGCGTGCAGTGGTAGACGTCTACCCTCCCAGGCAATGCTTCGCCGGTTCAATTCCGGCGGCGGCTACCCCATTGAGATGCTCGAAATGGGAAGCATTAGTGACTATATCGCACAGATGATACCCCAGGAGAAACGGCTAATCAACGCCGGTTGGAAAATGCTTGTGCGAACCTAGCCGTTTTGGATCCACCCACAAGAGTCCTCCTCCTTGACCATTAGCCTGATAGGGAGACACCTTTATCCATCTGATCCCCATGTTCTCCCTCTCTGTCCTGATGGGAAATCGCATGTGGCTCTCATTGTACTTTCACTTTATTGCAAGCTCGACTCGACAAGATCGGTGAGCTCGCCAAACGTGACCAATTACTAAGGGCTGCCGTGCTTTCAATTTATTTCCGACTAGAGTGTGGGCAAAGCGTCGCTCATTCAGCCAATTTGTAGATGACGTTGATTTTTATTACACCATTTTACGTTAGAGTCTTACTGATGTAGCAATTCTCTTCGAACATTTCGAGTAGCGAACTCATCTGCATTCCTTCCAGCGCGACACCGGCAGCTTCCCAGAAAGTAATATACAATTATTGCGGAATCCGGAAAATGTTCCTATTAGTGCTCGAAATAGTCTATACTCAATCCACAGTTTCTTTTATTATATCAAAGCCTTCTTGGATCTACCGAAGTACGTGTCTTATTATGAGTAAGATGAAGCTTGCGAGAACCTCAATGACTGGCTGTTGGAGACGGAATCAAGCACAATGATGTGCACGCTCGGCCAGTCGTCAATGCTTATTTCAGGGATCGATGTTCCGTTCAGCAGTTCAATTTCTGGCTCTGATGAGTTGATCGCTGCATTTAAATGTCTGCAATAAATGTAACATGGGTTCCACCAGAGGCTCGAGTGTCTCCAGGTACAGATCAAATAACCTTATCGCCGGAACTATTCCATGTGTGGGTTTTGTAGATCTGATGGTAAGAAAAAATACAGAAACATTTTTAGTGGCTTGGCCTGATTTAGAAAATAATATGATAGATAATGCTTTTAAATCGGCGCGAAAATTCAAAATGATGCTGTAAATTCATCACTAAACCCCGAGGCCGAACTCGCTCTGCTCACGAGTCCGTGGTATGGTAGCCCCCATCTTCGCCACTACCATTTGCGGATGATTTTTGATGAAAGAGCAAACATTGTTTGCCGGAATCGTATTTCAAAGAAGAATGGACGATACAAGCACTTGAAAACTAAGAATTTAAAAATCTAAATATATCCTTGTAGACTCAATTGACCAATTTAGCCTCACCACGAAATGATTTGAATTAATCAAATGTGTGCTTCTGGTCGCTCCCTTATTCGCATGCTGCGCCCGTTCTGTCCCGAATGCTGCATACCGGCAAATGAATGCGGGTGCTTCACGGCTGTTTCCGGGATTGCCGTCGAATCCCTCTGCCTTGGTATACAGTAATCGCTCCACCGATACATACACGGAGATCCCGTCGGCGCTTTGATCAACTCTGATAAAACTCCTGTTACAGTTCATACCCGGAGATCGAGAAGGTACTATACGATCTCTTTCTTATCACTCACATTGATTTAGCCGAATGTCAGTGATGAGGCGATGACAAATACAAATACAAATATAAAATGCATAGTTTGGGGCCGTCGAATTAGCTCGAATTAGCTCGAAGAATTAGCGTCGACGGAATTAACCATACGGAATGAACGCTGGTCGCCCTCCTCACTAAGCGCAGTAAAAATTATGCAATCGCAACCCTGACATGCATCACGACCCTTTTAGCTTGCGAAACTAGAATAACTGCGTTCATTTTTAGATCGCGTCTTGTTTAAAAATTTTCTTGTTCGTGTTCTCGAAGTCTACTTTAAAGAGGGGTGTAGATCAAGGTTCCGCGGGCTCAAAATGGCCGGATTGTGGCATTGACGAGCAACGAGATGGTTAGTAACGTAAACGAAGACATGAAGTTGCTGTAAACGGAAGAAATTTCGCAGACAAAGCCGCACGCCTCTAGTATTCTGGAGGTGCAGAAGCTGTACCTTTTCGTGTCCGATGCCACCTTGTCTCTCTCCACTGTTCTCTCGTTTCTCTAGCCTGTTTGGCGATCAGAGAAACAAGAGAAAGGTGGAGAGAGAACTGGGAGAGCGGAACACGAAAAGGAACAGTTTCTGCGCTCCTACATCACGTATGGTTCTGAAAGCGCTCCAAAAAGACTCTGCTCATGAATGTGCACCAAGCTTGCGGCGTTTGTGCAGGTGTCGGACAGCACATAACACGGCTCAAAACAAGATGTTTCGCTGATATTCTGCCAACTGGTCCCCGGGACTGGAAACATGTCTTCTTCAATGAAACAATATTTCTTTTTATGCATATGGCTTTGTTCCATGTATGTCCTGTATTCATTCGTGTCCTTCGGGTGGAGCAACAACACCGACACTCGATTTTGTGAGTTTGAGTGGGTGCTTTAAAGAAGGAGTAGGAGCAACATTTCAGATTACGGTCAGTAAGCAAATAATGCCAGTCTCAGGCCCAAGTGCATTTTGTCCATAATTTCCACAGCTGTTTTACGGACACGAAACTTTGCCCCTACTCCTTCTTAAAGAAGGACTGGCCAACAACTTGTTGGCATGATCCCAATCAAAATGGGGAATGCATTAGCCCATACAATACAACTACGAATTGAAATGCAAGACGCATGGGCTAATCCACTCCCTTTTAGGTTGGCAAGTTGCCAAGAAGTTCTTCCCAATCTGTTTTAAAGAAGGAGTAGGAGCAACTTTTTTGGCACCGTGCCAACCACAGTGGAGTGCTTTTGCCCATACGTCTACGTATTGAAATGCTGACATTTCAATACGTAGAAGTATGGGGAAAGTGCACTCACACTGTGGCTACAAAAGTGCTCCCACTCCTTCTTTAAGTATATTTTTGCCTAGACTCGGGCACAGTGTATGAAGAGAAGGACCTTTTCGCTCACTGCCGTTTGGTGGAATTTGGCGACGACGGGTGGACCAATGAAGTTTTGGATGCTGCGAATGTCATATTTCATCCTCTCAAGTACGTTGGGGTTACGTGGTGATCCTCTTTTATGCAGGAATTGCAACACTTCATACATTCCTTATACCGTACTTGATGCCACTGGACGAATGTCGATACGAAACGAGTACGCAAATATGTCTATGCGCTGTCGGGCACGGTGAGTTACAATGATGGGCGTTCGAAACGCATCGAATATTTGTTAAACGCAGCTACCACAAATCAGCAATCAGCAACTTCGTAACTGATTCCGACGGTTGTGCAATACAAAGCTTATAAAATACATGAGCGTTTGATCATACTCCTTTCCCGAGACGGTGCGAATGTGTTTTGCACGCCACACGTATTGCAAATGTATTGTAGGCGGAATGAACATTCCGGACAATACGCTCATCGCCCCAAGTCTCTCTCCACAGTTCTTTCGTTTCTCGAACCGCTAGACAGCGAGAGAACAGTGGATAGAGATCGAAGGGCGATGAGCGTATTGCCTGGAACGTTCTATGCGCCAACAATAGTATAACTGGTATCCGTCCAGCACGATTCGATACCAAGAAGAACGCAGCTTCGTTGAAGGATCGTGGATAAATTTGTCATCAAAGCCATCAGGTTGATAGGCTACAATTCGATTATTTGCGATCTCCATTTAGTGATTTTCGACAGCGACGTCGTCTATGCACAATGCGAGGACAATGGAACTGGCAATTTGATATACGAACATATACACTCCCAAATCTACGTCGACAAGAAAAAGTGAGATAATTGCATTGTCATTTAGTTCGAAAAAATATTGTTTGATGTAGCGCTAATTTGGTCATCTAAATTGGTCAATTGACTCTACAAGGATTTATTTCGATGTTTAAATTCTTAGTTTTCAAGTGCTTGTTTCGTCCATTCTTCTTTGCAATACGCTTCCGGCAAACAATGGTTGCTCTTTCATCAAAAATCATCCGCAAATGGTAGTGGCGAAGATGGGGCCTACCTTGTAATTTTATTGCAGACATTCGAATGCAGCGATCAACTCATCAGAGCCAGAAATTGAATTGCTGAACGGAACATCGATCCCCGAAATAAGCATTGACGACTGGCCGAGCGTGCACATCATTGTGCTTGATTCCGTCTCCAACAGCCAGTCATTCTCGCAGGCTTCATCTTACTCATAATAAGACACATACTTCGCTTAGATCGCTTCCTCACACCGTTGCCTACCTCCGAAACGAGTTCGGTGCAGTGAACTTTCGGCATGTCAACAAAGTCGGGGCCAACAGCCGTCCGAATGCATTCGCTCTCTTCCTGGGTACAGTCAATCTATCTCCTTATTATCGAATAATCACAGGGAAGATGATCACCAAGCTGGATCGATCAATCTTCGGGCTGCAGTCTGATCCTGGAGATTACGAAGTTCAGCAGTCGTGCTACATGAACCTGGACGATGAACACTTCGTTCTCAGCGACTTCACCAAGGTATCGTTCAAGCCTTTATTTTCCGATGACCATTTGAAGACCTTTTGAATACCTTTTACCTTTTGACTTCGGCCAAAACGATGATTTTCGGGCAGTATGTTCGTGTTGCAGCAAATACTGCTCATTGAATATTCAGACTGGATACAAGACATTGTTCGCTGAGGACTGGGCTCTTGGCGCGTTTACATGGCCGGATTGCATTGGATTCAAGCACAAACCTGTCACTCATAGCATGCGGTCAATCTGCCGTTTTATTTGAGAAAGATGCCGGGTTTACAGGCCATTTCAACTTTTGTACGAGCGAAATATAACACAGTCGCGCCGCTTTATGGGGGCACACCAATGCCTAGACTACCACCACTTCATATTCGACCATCTCAAAACGTTTACCCAGTCCTACCCCGTATGTTTTATTCCGTGAATTGAACGAGGTATCTATCATTACGCTTACCCAAAAGCGTCGATCACTTGGGCTTCGGAGCTTGCACACAACAGCAACGACAACCTTTTCCATGCCGACGAATATTTGTTCAACTTTTTTCGAAGCGTTAAGAAAGAGGCGAATTCAGTCGGTGCTTATCTATTTTAACTTATTACAGTTCGACGATTCCTTTGTGTTCTTCTTGGGCGATCACGGCATCAATTGGGGATATGTACGTTATCAGCGCGCATATATTGTGGTGGTGACAAAGCTGCTCCTTTTTGCGTTCCGTTTGCACCTGCTCTCTCTCCACTGTTCTCTGTTTCTCTAACCGCCAGACAGGTTAGAGAAACGAGAGAACAGCAGGTGCAAACGGAACGCAAACAATAGCACTTGCATTCTTTGAAATTAAGGTACGCAATATGTGGACAGGCGAACGCGAGGCCAAGAACCCCATGTTGCATGTGAGCGTGCCGAGAAAATTACGGTATTGTGGTGGTGCACAAGTTGGTCCTTTTCGCGTTCCGTTTACACCTAGGCCACGCCCCCTGCATACCATTTGGGAGCGCGCACACTCTCTAATTGGGAGTGTGCGCGCTCTCTAAATGGTAAGCAGGGGGCGCGGCATATGTAGGTGTAAACGGATCGCGAAAAGGACCAACTTGTGCACCACCACAATAAAGGATTTCATGCTTCCCACCATCATCGTTGCCCATTTCCAGTGACCGCCTTCTTCCTCGCATGAAGAAAAATGCTGGCGAACTTCTAACGTCGTTTGATATCCACGCTTCATTTGTCGACATCCTCAATGTTCGTTTTATACTAGAACCAAACATGTTATGGCAGTTCCAAACCCTTCTAAATTTTCCATTGAAAATAGATTTCTCTCGTCGAACGACTGCTGGAGAGCGTTTCGCACCTGAGTGCGAAGTGAAGAGAGCTATGGATAGAGACCGCAACGTGATTCGCAAAGATCCGCCAAAATGCTCGAACTTAGTCTCATCGTTTAGCCCTGGGCTTGGCATTGATCATGTTTTTTTTCCGTTTCTCGATATCTCATTGCATTGCCGAGATATCACTCGAAAACTAGCGCGCATCCAGTGAGGGGAGAGGCGGCAAAAGGTGGGCCGCAA